>JAMJFZ010004177.1:4520000-4710797 GCA_026225945.1 Cricetomys ansorgei
ACTTGGGCCTTCAAGGTGGTAAGTTGACTCTTGCCTTCTCCACAGCTAAATTTAGGGAAATATAGTCCTTTCCATTAGCTAGAAGCAAGCTTTGGCCAAGACAGACTCCCCTATGGCTCTCTTCTTGGCTCCTCGGCTCTTCCCAGCTGGGCCTTAGCCTGAAAGCAGCTGTCTCCCCACAGCGACCCCCTCACAGCTTCCTGGTGAACATGAAGCTGGAGGCCGTAGACCGCAGGAACCCAGCCCTGATTCGGGTAGCCAGTGTGGAAGATGTGGAGGACCATCGGATAAAGGTGGCTCTGGGACCCTAGGCCTGGGGGAGTAGACAGGGCACGGGACAGGAATTCTATAGAATGCATAGAGGTCAAAGGCATGACGTGAGATAGAAAGCTGAAGGCCCCAGATCTCATTCTCTCTTTATCTGTGATTCACTTTTGTGGGCTTGGACAGGTCCCTTTTCCTCTCCATGCCTTAATCTTATCATCTGTAAAATGGGTCTGATAACTTTTGTCTTACACAAAGACTAAGTGGTGATGGTAGCGTTTTAACCAGTGAAGCCCAGAGAACACGTGGCCAAGAGTAGTCACTGTGTAGGTGGCTCCTGTACTCTTCCTCTCCAGGATCTTGGCCTAGGCATGGAGAGCACCTCTGAACTCAGAGGACCTCCTAGCTCAGCTGGGCTCCAAGAACAACACTTAACCCACACGTTCCTTTCTTTCCCAGCTCCACTTTGATGGCTGGAGTCACAGCTCTGACTTCTGGATTGATGCTGATCACCCAGACATCCACCCTGCAGGCTGGTGCTCCAAGACAGGACATCCCCTGGAGCCTCCTCTCCGTGTGTACCCCAGGGCTTTTTGCCCTTTCCCTTCCCACCAATCTATGACAACCTTCCCAGGACTCTAGTGCCCAAAGTGAGCCTAGGATCCCAATCTCCTAACCCCTAAGACTCCTGCTCCACTGAACCAAGGCATGCCCACAGTTCCCAGCAAAGTATACAAGAGCCAAACCTTCCTCCCTCAGTGATAGCTGACACCCGATGGCAGGAATAGTCACACAGCTTGGCTTAGGCCCTGGCCTTCAAGGAACTAGTTCTGAGTACTGACACCCCACCCCCCCCACACACACACGGAAACTGTCCCTCCCCTACCCCTTTTCCCAGTCCCCAGGACTGTGCTGACTTCTCTTTCTGTCCCCGCAGGGCCGAGAGAGTCCAGCTCTGCCTCACCCGGGGGCTGCCCACCTCTCAGCCACAGGAGCCCGCCCCACACAAGGACCTCCAAATACAGCTTTCACCACCGGTAAGTGACAGAACAGCTGAGGCTCAGAGGCGAGCAACCATTGTCCAGGGAGAACCTTTTACACCTGTGGAGTAAAATCCATCAGCATTCCCCAAGGCATGAACAGGGCCAAGGTTAGAGAGGCTCTGTAGAGACAAGTGGGTCCACCCAACTAAAGCCTTCATCTCCCCAGGAAGTGCCCCACTCCTGGCTGTGATGGCTCTGGCCACGTCACAGGCAAGTTTACAGCTCACCATTGCCTCTCTGGCTGCCCGCTGGCCGAGAGGAACCAGAGCCGGCTGAAAGCGGAGCTGTCCGACTCGGAGACTGCAGCCAGGAAGAAGAACCTGTCTAATTTGTCCCCAAGGAAGAAGCCACGCCATCATGGCCGGTGCGGAGGCCAGGGAGTCAGGTCCTGGGCGACACGGGTGTGGGGCCTCATGTCTTCTCGGGCCAGCCACTGATCCTCTGCTGCGGCCCTGGTCCCTCTCTCTCCAGGATTGGACGCCCTCCAAAGTATCGCAAGAATCCACAGGAAGATTTCCAAGGTGAGTGCAGGTTCAAGTGTCCTCCATCAGGTGGGTGCGCTGAGTGCCCGTGATTGGCGGGGTCAGACAAGAGATCCAGAGAGGAGCTGGAAGGGAGACTGCTTTGGCGCACAGAGCTGTGGCCAGAGCATGGGATGCGGCTTTAAGTGGCCATGGCTTCTGGAGTCTGTGGAAAGGGTGAGGATGGGGCCCTGGTCTTCTAGACCCTGGCCCTACTCTGTTCTTCTGTGGTTCTAGGCTTCCTCAGGAGACCATGGCTGTCAGTTGTGTGACCTTGAGCGAGTCGGTTAACGTCTGAGAGCCTCACTTGCCGGCTTTCTCACTTGAAAACATGGATAAAACCTATCTTTTGGGGCTGGAGAGATGGCTCATCAGTTAAGAGCACTGGTTGCTCTTCCAGAGGACCCAGGTTCAATTCCCAGCACCCACGTGGCAGCTCATAACTGTCTGTAACTCCTGTTCCAGGAGATCTGACACCCTCACACAGATATACATGTAGGCAAAACACCAATGCACATGAGATAGAAGCAGATCATTAAAAAGTCTTAAGGCAACTTTTGAGAGTCAGTGTCTGAAACAATAATTGTAGCTACTATTGTTTACTGAGCCAGGCACTACGGTGAGTACTTCTCCAGATCACTGTGTATCCATATTTCCTGAGCTTGATGTCCCCTGCCAGATGCTGAGTGATAGAGCTCACTGCATGGTGTGGTAGGAGGCTAAGGATGTCCAGGTAAAGTGTTCAGCACGGCTGCACACCAGTGATTGCCCGTGCCTGGACGACTCCTTTCTTCACTCTTTACTGTTTCGTCTTGACAGAAACAGAAGGCAGTTCTTGTAGCCTCAGGCCTGATTGACAAGCATCTTGGCTGACTCTAGGCTCTTCTGGAAGGCCATCCCAGGGTCAGGCTATAGCAGGCCCGTCTTCTGCCTGCCATGGTGCACCTGGTCAGTTCCCAACTGCAGTACTACATTCCAACCACCAGAGGTCACCTCCTGACCTAATGTGGAGAGTTCTTGAATTACCAATTTTGTGTGTGTGTGTGTGTGTGTGTGTGTGTGTGTGTGTGTGTGTGTTTGCATGTGCACACACATGTGGAGGTCAGAGGACAACTTTGTCGTGTCAGTTCTCTCTACTTTTATATGGATTTTGGGGATCCCGTTCAATTTCTTGGCTTTGCACACCACGTACCTTTACCTGCTTAACTGTCCTCTAGCCCAAAAGTCAGTCTTTCCAGTGGTTGCAGCTGTGGTCCAAAGATGAGAGAAAGGACTCAGGACACACCCAGGCCCCTGAGGCACCTCAGGGACAGAGCCCAGGTCTCTCTGCTGTACCAGGAGGCTTTTAACCATGAAGGGACACTGGCCACGGCTGATCCTTCTAGAGGAGACTCCTCACATATCCGTGGCAGACCTTAATAAAGGTTCTAGATGTGCATGTGACCATTCCATGGGACAACACCACCTGGGGTTTGGCTGTGCTCATTATTCAGATCCCACAAGGGTCAGCTCTTCGGAAGGACCTCCTAGCTGTGGAGAGGTGGTTAAATAAAGCACTGTGACTGCTCACGAGAGTCTGGTTCTGCTCTGAGGAAGTAAGATAGGACCCAGGGCATAAAAAAGGGGGTCGAGTGGCCAGGCAAGGGAGGCATTGGGTCACAGCAGGAGCTGGCCAGCAGTCAGAGGGAACAGCCCCCCAGTGATGCTTACATGAGCAGTGTACAGACAGAAGCTGAGATGCAGAGGCCATAACAGGAGAGTGACCATGGGACTATAGTAGAATCCTAAACACCTAAGGTAGAGATATTAGGAGCTGAAGAAGCCAACAGGCTGAGGCTTAGGGACTGAGACAGGGCAGGATAGTCTGTAGAAAGAAGGGGCTGTAGAAAGAAGATGGCACCAGAAGTGTTACATTCTGCATCCAGAACTGGCAGCGAGTACTCAGAAAGATCAGTTATCCTGAGCTGTGGACCAAGGCAGAGTAGATCCCAAGAGAATAACCAAGCTGCCTGGGCCCCTGCACCTGCTGGAAAAGATGGAGTCAGCTTGTCAGCTGAACTGAGTAAAGTCCAAAGGATGAGTGCCAGGCCTAGAGGAAGCCGAGCAGAGTGGCATCAATCACCTGACCCATAGAGCCAGGGATTCCTGAGCAGATCAGAAAGCAAGGGATAGGCAGCCAGGGTTGGAGAGCTGATAACTCATTCTCTAGGGCCAGAACCACCCTAGTCTAAGAGAGTCGGTCAGAGTCCAGAAGGACTTCAGAAGGACACACAGAACTCATCTCTGATGTCAGAGGTGAGCCTGTTTGAACACTGGGGCTGTTTGATGCCAGCAGCTCCAAGAGAGCATCCTCACCAGGCCCAGAGTGCTGGGGTCACTCCAGACAGTGGGTGCAGTACTCTGTAGCAAGCAATCCATTTGACCAGCAGGAATAAGCACCTGTTCACTTGTGTGGCTCTGCGGGCTTTCAGAAGGGGCCCTCATCCTGTCTGTTGTACCAGCCGATGTCCCCTGGGTATGAGCTATCCCTAGTACTAGCCCATCATTTTCTGTTTCTGCCTTCTAGCCCTCCCTCCCAGTGTGGTGCACCAGTCCCTCTTCATGTCTACCTTGTCCACCCACCCTGACCGCCCACTCTCTGTGTGCTGGGAGCAGCACTGCAAGCTCTTGCCGGGGGTAGCAGGCATCTCAGCCTCCACAGTCTCCAAGTGGACCATTGAAGAGGTAAGGAGCCCTTCCTTACCCTCCTCCTCCTCCTCTTCTTCATACTCTACAGCTCCCTCTAAACCACACCCTAGCAGGGGACCCAGGCCAGGGCCTGCTCAGATGGAGCCTCATACCACTCCTAACAGCCTCCAGCCTCGTACTCATCCCTCCTATCCACAGTCCCATTAGCTGCGCAGCAAGACTGACCAAAACAGGCTTCTTGTGCCAGAGAAAATGTGTCCTGTCAGTCATGCTGGGAATCCAGGAACAAGGGGCCTTCCCTCATGTGCCACCCCACAAAGACATGAGGATCCCCTGAGGCTGATAAAAAAGAGACTGCTGGTACAGTCCAGGGGACACCTAGACCACGTAGGACTCCCCCTGCCACGCCAGATTCTCCCCCGCTGATGAACACATTTCCTTTGATTTCTAAGGTCTTTGGCTTCGTTCAGACCTTGACAGGCTCTGAGGACCAAGCACGCCTCTTCAAAGACGAGGTAAGGTACAAGTGCAGACTGAAGGGCAGAGACAAAGTCGCTGCCATCGAGGCAGCAGGAAGCACGTGCCCTCACCTGAGAGGGGGCTTCTGATGCCGTTCCGAGGCAAGGCCAGTCATAGTCACCCACATCTGTGGGAGAAATCTGGCATGGACCAAGGCCCGGCTTGGGCCTGTGTTCAGATCACCTTTGGGAAGGAAAATGTATCCTGGAGAAGCATCTCTTTGCTCTTGTGCTCTCTGCCTGGGGCTGTTTGAACTGAAGCATTTCAGTTTGGGGTGCAGGGGAGAGAGCACAGCTTCAACCAGCCTGAGCAGGACCTCCACCACTGAGCTATCTCCATACGTACCACAGAGCCCAAAGCAGATATCAGGTGTCAGAGGTGTAGATACTTACTGAAGAGGTCCTAACACTGAAATTAACACCCAAGAGCTTAGGAAAGATATGAAGCTGTGAGTTACAGGGAAAAGAACACCAGGTTTGAAGGCAGTCTGGGCTGGAATCCTACCTCTCCAATTTGAGCAACTTGTCTCTGAGCACACATCAACCTGTTTTTAAAATGGAGGTAGAAGCTGAGGGGGAGGGTGGTGGCCCACACCTTTAATCCCAGCACTTGGGAGGCAGAGGCGGGCGGATCTCTGTGAGTTCTGGGCCAGCCTAGTCTACAGAGTGAATTTCAGGACAGCCAGAGTTACAACAGAGAAACCCTGTCTGGAAAAACCAAAGGGCAGGGGGAGAAAATAATAATAATAAAAATAAATCAATTAATAAAATGGACGTAGAACAAGGGCATTGAGGGCTGCCTCGCAGGTTATTGCGAGCTTTGGAAATGAGCGAATTTTCACTGCAGTGCATCTAACATGATCATATCACTGGCATGTTTGTGCATCTAGCAACATCGTAGAGTCATATAGAAACCCCACCACTATACCAAAAGCCCAATGTGGGAGAGACCTCTATAAACGGTAGTCTGATTTCCTGTGTACAGTTGCCCTCAAATAAAGAACTTTATTCATCACTCTCTTAATTTGTAGAGTTTGAAACTGGAAGGAACCCTTGGGTGTGTTTAAGGTCTCCTTCCGAAACAGCAGAAGCCTCCCAAGCATTGCCCTGTGCCAGCACGGTATGGTCTCTGCTGCCCAAAGCTGCCACAAGAAGGAAGGGTGTCTTTCGACCCCGCTGGGTCTGCCTCTTCCTGTCTGGGTGCTGCTCTCGCCCCCTGTGTCACTGATCTTGTCTTTGCTTCTCTGGGTGTCCAGCTGGACCCCTCTATTTTAGAACCTTCTGACCAACATGTTAGCAAACCACTGAGCTCCTGCTCCCTGGGCTTTGCTCTTTTCTCTTTCGTTGGTTTGGGTTTCAGTTGTTTGGTTTCATTGGATTGGGTTTGGTGCTGAGGACCAAGCCTGGGGCTTCTTGCATGCTAAAGCTGTTCTTTACCGCCGCTCAGCGGCTATGCCCTCCACCCCGCCCTCCCTAGATGAATTTTAACCAAGGTGGACATCCAACGCCACACAAGTTTTATGAATGTGTGTGTACTTGAGTCCACTTCCATCAAGACGGAAAATTCCCATCACACCAGGAAGTTCTGCCTCAGCCCCTTCTAGTCAGTCCCCACCCCAAGACATAACCACTGTGGATTACAGCACTTCCTTAGCACCGAGATGTGTGGCACTGTAGATAGGCTTTGCCTGTTCTTGAATTGTGTAGGTGGGATCAGGTGTAGCAGATGCTCTCTGGGTCTCTCTCGCTCCCTGTGGTGTTGGGGGAGTTGGGGGAGGGGAGATTTGTGTAGCCCTGTGTGCACTCACAGTTTTTCTCCATTTAATGAACAGACCGCTACCCTCCTGTCCCTGAACGTTTAGATGGTTCTGCCTCCTGAGTCCCTGCCCCCCACCCCCATACAACCTTCTTGGCCTGTTCTTCATCTCCTTCCTCTCCTCCCTGACTAGAATTCACACTTGTCAGCCTTTCACACACTCTCTTTATCTGCCTTGGGAGGAAGTTGTTTGAAGTGAATTACAGGCATGGAGAGGTTGCACAGACTGTTTTCAACAATGTTGTTATTGTGCCAACAGTCAGTGGTAACCCTTCAGCTCATCCGTGCCCAGCCCATATCCGCATTTCCTGTTCCCTCAGAACATTTCTAAAGGTAGTTCTTGAGTTAAGTAAGGGCCACATAAAGAATTTTGGGTGTTATGTACCCCTTAAATATCTTCCGTTCTAGGGCAGTACCTTCTTTTTTACTTCCTTTTCTCCTTTCCTCTTTTCCTTTCTTGTGACATTTTTAAAAGTCTTTGTAAGATTCTTGGATTCGTCTTCCTTCCTTGCGATAGCACCTGGCTTACCCTCTAATTGCTGACATTTCCTGTAAGCTGTAAAACCAGCAAACTGCCTAACAAGTTGCATTGAGATGCATGACAAGCCTGAAGACCGGAGTTTGGTCACTGGGACTCACAGGCTGGAAGGAGAGAGCTCCCTCACAAAAATTGTCCTCTTGCCTGCACACGCATGTAGTGACATGCGCACATCCACGCTCAACACCCACACAGATACATGCACAAATAAAGGATTGTAATAGAAAAAATTTAAAACTAGAAATAAGATCCAAAGGCTTAGATAGATTCAAGTTTCTCTGTCTCTCTGATTTGGGGGCAGGAATAGGTTGGAGGTAACAGTGTACCCCATATGTAGCCCCCAAAATGCAGTGTCTCCCCAGCTTGCCATTAGTAGCACTGAGGATTGACCAGTGGGTTCCGGTAGGGCTGCAGCGGGGTTTCTGTTTCTTCGTTTTTGTCTTCTGTTGCTTTGTGTTGACGCCAGGCATTTCACAAATGCTGGATCACATGTGTAGATATGGAGGCTGTTACCCAGGTGACAAAATGAGGCCAGGCCACATTCGTGAAGCTGGTGCCTAGTGAATGAGACTGCTTAGACCATGAGACGGCTGGCTGGTGTGCGACCTGTGCAGCCTCTCCGTGGGGCTGGCTGGGGTGTGACCTGTGCAGCCTCTCCGTGGGGCTGGCTGGGGTGTGACCTGTGCAGCCTCTCCCTGGGTCTGGCTGGGGTGCGACCTGTGCAGCCTCTCCGTGGGGCTGGCTGGGGTGTGACCTGTGCAGCCTCTCCGTGGGTCTGGCTGGTGTGTGACCTGTGCAGCCTCTCCCTGGGTCTGGCTGGTGTGCGACCTGTGCAGCCTCTCCATGGGGCTGGCTGGGGTATGACCTGTGCAGCCTCTCCGTGGGGCTGGCTGGGGTATGACCTGTGCAGCCTCTCCGTGGGTCTGGCTGGTGTGTGACCTGTGCAGCCTCTCCCTGGGGCTGGCTGGTGTGTGACCTGTGCAGCCTCCCCGTGCCCTGGGCTCAGAGGAGCCTGGCACTTGGCTTTGTGCTCAGCTGTCACTATTTTGAAAGTCTTAATAACTTCCAAAACAGGCAGCTCCATGTTTTCATTTAGTACCAAGCCCCAGAGCTGTGTAGCCACAGTTTCTGGAAGCTACTGTCTGTAGGGACCCCAAAGACATTTCTCCAGTATGGATGCTGACACGGACCGTCAGCAGAAAGAGAAAGAGAAACTGCATGTGTATGACACGGGGATCCAGGCTGCCTTGCTTTCCTTCTCCATCCCCATTGCTGTCTTCCTTTTCTCCTTTCTTTTTGCCCTTCCTCATCCTTCCTCCCCTACCTGCCACTTGCCCTTTCCCCGCCCCCACATATCTGCCCCTACCTTCCTTTCACCTCTTCCTCCCATGCCCCCCACCTCTACCCTTTCCTCTTCCTCCTATTTCCTCCTCCCTCTCCCTCCCCCTCAGATGATTGATGGCGAGGCCTTCCTTTTGCTGACACAGGCGGACATTGTGAAGATCATGAACGTCAAGCTGGGCCCAGCCTTGAAGATCTATAACGCCATTCTCATGTTCAAAAACACTGATGACACCTTTAAGTGAATGGCCAGGTGGACCCTCCTTCTACCCCTGTTGGGCTCCCTCTTCAGATGGTGCTTCTCTCCTGACTTGAGTTCTGCACCCACTGTGCTCACTGTCTATCTGACTAGGGCTGGCCCTTCCTGGAAGGTGCATGGGAGCAGAGGAACCTGGGAAAGGGTGTCTTGGCCCTTGGTCCTGGAGTTCATTTATCTGCAGGTACCCCAGTAAGGGTGTGACTAGACCAAGAGCTGACTGATAGAAAGGACTGCGGGTGTCCTGGCTAGGCAGCCTGCATCTTCAGCCACCTTGGTTATTGTCTTAGGAGTCAGGAGGAGCTGGGTACCGGGGGCATCCTCTGCTCAGACCTGAGTCTTTTCTGGCATCTCTGTGCTTTCTTCTCCTTGGCCCCTCTCCTACCAAGAAGTGACCATGACCTTAGCAAACATATTTACACGTAAAAGGTGCCTCTCCCCTTTCTGCTGTTGGCTGTGTACCCTTGCTCTGCTGCCCAGGAGCTGGACCCTGTCATAGTCCAGCCAGGCCCCATGACTCTTCTCCTGTAGATGTGTAAGTCTCAGAAATATGGGAGCTTCCCATTGGGGGAGTCTGGCTGTCTTTTCCCCTTTTGCCTCAAGGCAGAGATTCACAGCTAAGGCACCTTCCTGCAAGTGTTCAATTCAGGACCCCTCAGCATTGAGGTGGCCAGTACCAGGGCTTAGTTCCAGCAGAGTGAGCAGATAGTTAGAGCCCATGGCCTAACCCCTGATGCTTGCCTACACACCTTTTCTTGGTTGGCTCTGGGAATGATGAAATCTGACCTGATGGGCAGACACTGGAGTCCTTGGCCTGCAGAGTAGCTCTAGACAGTATGGTGGCAGCAGCATGCTATCTGTATCAGTGGATCAGACAAGATATTACACATGAGTGAGATGCCCCTTCCAGCCCAGCCTCCTGCCTGGAGACTGTAGCACTATCTAGCACACAACCCTGTGACATCACATTCACTGTCCCTTAAACATTTCTCATTTGCTCTTGAGTCTTATGAAGGCCACTTACAGCAGGGAGTTGGAATGGCTCCCTCTCCTATCTTTGAACTCTCTGGTGTCTCATGTCCTCCTTGCCACTCTCCAACTGTCTCACTGCCAGCCGGGTCCCTGCTGGGACTCTGGGACTTGGCCTCTTCTGTCCAAGTAGAGGTTCAGCCTCCACTCAATTACTGCCAAACCCTCCTCCCAGCCAATGTGGGGAGTACCAGAGGCCAGCAGGAGCCACCCTGCCCATAGGTGAAAGCCAGTGCCAAGCTTCATCTGGTGCTGAGGTGGGCCTGCGGGCTGAAGAGCAGGGTCATTCCCCCCCCCCCCCCCGTCTAGTCCACTTGTAAGTCACGTGGTGTGTGTGTGTGTGTATACACATGTTGGTCACTCAGCAATACCCTGTCAGGTGCAAGTGTGGGGTGCAGTGTTGGGAATATTAAGGGCTATTGTTAAGCTGTGAAGCTTTATTATTTCCTCAGAATTGAGAAACCAAAAGTTCTATTGATTTCCTGCTATAGCCTGGGGACCTCCGCTCCCTAGGCCAGAGACAGCTTCTGTGGGACAGCCATTTAGCACCCAGCTAGCCTCAGCAGAGCCTCAGATCTTTCAGATCTTTCAGTCACAACTTTTCTGGGAAGACACTGGGCAAGACTGGCCAAGCGGGGGAGAGAGAGTTAGGTTGGCAGATGTGGCATCATTGCCCCTTTGCTGGGAGTAAAGAGGAGCCGGGCTCTGCTATGGCAGCTGTCCAGGATGAAGTGGAGCCTCCTTGTCTGTAGTCTGCCCCGTCACTCACTGACTAGTCTGAGAAGGCAGCAAATGTCCTGTGTTCTTGGCTGGTGCTATGAGACTACGTAGCTCCCAAGGAGAGGGACCGTGCAGCCTCTGCCATGCAGTGACAGCTGTCTGTAGGGAAGGCCAGATGGACTAAAGGCCTCGGAGAAGAGGACTGACAGACCTCCCCCAGCTATTCTGCACTAATAGCACACTCTTTGAACAGAAACCAAATCATACAGTCAGAAGAAACCTGCCTTCTGACTATCCCACACTCATCCACCCAGGATGAGACCATTAAACCTTGACCTGAGAGCGAGGAGGAGAAGGGAGTGGGTGGCTATTTCTGGCACCCTGTGACTTGGTCTCCAGCAACGAAAACCATTTACACTTTGTCCCCAGCAGGCTTGCCCAGCATCTGCCCAGCCCTGGCCCAGGACAGAGATGAACTTTGTTTAATTTCTCAGGCAGAGACATTGGTTCCAGAGATTGAAAATGAAGCCCGGTTTCCACTGTCACTCACACCTATGTGCAACGGGGTTACATTTTTGTACTTGCTGTGTGTGTGTGTGTGTATACTTAAAGAAAAGCCTCTGGTTTAAACTAAAGTGACTCTTGAGGGAGAAAACATTACAAAGAAAATGCAGTATGATTTGTCTGTGTATTGAAACGGCATAAATAAATTCAAACCGTTGGACAGCCTGCAGCCAGAGTCTGTTTCTCTTTTCACAGTGAAATGCCCATTACACACGGGTGAACATCAGTGCTGCCATGTCTGAGGAGACCAGTTCCTTCCCTCTGCTGCTAGGTAGAAGTCCTAGAGAATCTGACTTTTATACTCTAAAGGATCCAGTTAAATAAATGAATAAATATTGAAAGGAGAAAGCCAAATTGAGAACACTGCTGAAAGGATTCCCTGCTTAGAAACACCTGCCTAGGAAAATGTTGTCACAATCGAGCCCCCAAGGTGCACAGAGGCTGTGGCAAAAGCGGGCCAGACTCTAGCTGACAGGAGAGCTTGGAAGAATCATCCACTTGGCCCTGGTTTTATGAGCATAAAATATGTAAGAGTGATCGAGTCATGGAGTGATGGAATCATGGAAACTTGCTCCAAGGTTCCAGAAAGCTGCTGAGGTCTGGCAATACTCTGTGGAGCTGGATTTTCTGAAAAGAGGCCCCGAGTGGCCATTGTATGAATCTATAAGGGTGAACTCCCAAGTTACAGTGAAGACACCAGGATTTTGAGATGTCAGGACTGTGGGGTGTCTACAGAGGAAAGCTTCAGGCATGATGTAGAACTATGCTAAGAGAGGTTATCTGTGCTGCAGGCAGCAGAGCTGGAGAGGGAGACATAAGTACTGAAGACTGTGAGAGCCCAGATGTTTCCACCAAGAGCTCCAGATGCCAGACATGAGGCTACAGGATTTGGCGTTAGCTGAGGGTGCAACTGTTCAGTAGAGTGCTTGCCTAACACACAGGAAGCCCAAGATTGATCCCCAATCTTGAACCAGGTCTGAGGGTGTACCCCAGCAATCTCAGCACTGGGGAGATGAATACCGGAAGATGAGCTGAAGGCCATTTGCTACACAGTGAATTTGAGGCCACCTCAAGATACATCTCATGTATTTAAGAAAAAAAAAAAGACAACTGTACAATAACTATATACCTGCTTGTCTTAAAAGTGCAATCAACTGGAGAAATGGCATGGTGGGTGGCTAAAAGCACTCATTGCTCTTGCAGAAGACCAGTTCCCAGCACCCACATGGAAGCTCACAACTGTCTGTAACTCAAGTTCTAGGGGATCTGACACCCTTTTCTGGCCCTTTGGACCCTAAGCATGCACATGGTACACAGACATACATGCAAACATGCATCAAACCACTGCTGGGTACAGAGAAGTATGTGCTCAGTAAATATGTGTCGAATAAATAAATCCCCACTTTAAAAGTGTGAACAGCTGGGAGAGGGAGATGACCCAGTGAATAAAGTCCCTGCCCAGCAAGCTGAAGATCTAAGTCTAGATTCCTGGGAGCTCACTGGATAGCTAGGCTAGCCTACTTGATGGGACCTAAGACCGGAGGACCTACACAGGATTTTTCTCTGACCACCACATAAGTGCCATGTTCGTGTGCATTCACCCCGGACATGTGCACCGGTACACATACAAGTAGGTACATACACACATACGAATTTTTTAAACTAAAGAATTTAAACAATAACTCCCAGGGCCAGGTGGTGGTAGTACAGGCCTTTAATCCCAGCACTCAGGAGGCAGAAGCAGGCTGATCTCTGAGTTCAAGGCCAATCTGGTCTACAGAGTGAGTTCCAGGACAGCCAGAGCTACAACAGAGAACAGAGCTGTCTCAAAAAACTAAAGAAAAATAACAAAACACCCATGGCCTTTTATATAAATAGTCAAGGCCAGCGAATTCAATGAAGCCTTCAGTTTTAAAAGTAGCACAAAGCTTTCTGGTGCAGAGACGTCAACCTGGAGGGCTCAACTTTACAGTTCCCAGAGTATGCAAGTAGATGGAAATGTGATAGGAGTGTCAAGCTCAGCGTAGCCAACTCATCAAAAAATAAATAAAAATAATTTTTTCTTTGTTTTTTTGAGACAAGTTTTCTCTGTTGTAACGCTGGCTGTCCTGGAACTCACTCTGTAGACCAGGCTGTCCTTGAACTCACAGAGATCCGCCTGCCTCTGCCTTCTAAGTGCTGGGATTAAAGGTGTGTGCCACCACCGCCTAGCTGTCATCAAGATCTTCATCCCTCTGCCCCACTGCCCTCCCACACTGCTTGACTGAGAATACCAACCATGGAGCTGTCCAAGAGCTCAGCTTCCTCCTCCAGAGCAAGGACTTACCAGACTGAACAGATTGATGTCAAAGTAGACTGATGGCCTTGGGCTTCTGTGAATTAAATTCCCATGGCTATCTAAGGGCAAATGAACCTTGAGAAGCTCGGCTCCAACTTTCCTGTACATGTTCCTCAAGCCCGTTACCCTTTTCATCATCTCCTAGATGGCCTCACCATCCGTGTCACAGGAAACAAAACTTCTGCCTCCCTGCCACCTCATGACACGATGCCCCCCACCCACATCTACCCTCCTCCTTTTCTGTCACAGTGAAAAGGTCACTTCCTCCTGGAAGCTAATCCTTGACCAGCTAGCTGCAATAAAAGAAACACTGACACATAAGAAAAGGCTTTGGGATTTTAAAATGTGATTGCAGAAATAAAATTTTAATCCAAGGTTCAAAAGATAAAGGTGAGGACACCTCCCGGAAAGCAGAATACAAATAAATCAAATAAATAAATAAATAAATATTGCCAGGCATGGTAACTGCAATCTTGTAAATCTGTAATCCTGACACTCAGGAGGCGGAGGCCGATGAATTGCACGAGTTCAAGGTTAGCCTGTCTCGAAACAGACAACAGAAATGAAAAATGAGAAAAAACATTTGAAAATCACCAGACTAGTCATACATTGAATTATAATTAGTCAAAAAGGGCCAGGCGGTGGCGGCGCACACCTTTAATCCCAGCACTCAAGAGGCAGAGGCAGGCGGATCTCTGGGAGTTTGAAGCCAGCCTGGTCTACAGAGTGAGTTCCAGGACAGCCAGAGTTACAACAGAGAAGACCTGTCTTGGAAAACAGACAGACAGACAAAGTAAACCAAGGACCTAGAAGGATGGCTCGGTAGTTAGGACACAGAAGCCTTGCGCGCCTGCTCAAACCCGTCTCTCACTCTAGTTCCAGAGGAGCCGATGCCGCCTTCTGTTTTCGAGGCAACAGGTATGCATGTGGTACACACACAATATTCAGGTAAAATATCCTTGCACATAAAAAAAAAAAACCCTAAGAGAAAAGAACATCTATAGAATCGAGATATTCTTGTCTTCAAATTGAGAGGCCATACTGAGTACCAGGATGGAGGAATGGTACCAACCTGCGATACTGTGAAATATCAGAATCATGAGAATAAAATGAAGATAGGAAAGCTTTCAGAGAGAACAAAACCATGCAACATAAATGATAATGACAGTGGATTTCTCTAAACTAGTTTCTGAAACAACGCGGTGGAACCGTATCTCAACTATTTTAAAGGAAAAGAGAGAACAGGAAACGCAGCCCAGTGGTAGACTATGTGTCTGTCACTCATGAATGAAGCCCCAGAACCAATTACCATCAAGGAAAAAGAAAAAAAAGGGCAGGGTAGAGAAAAGAGATTTGTGTGCCCAATGAGGTTGTCAATTAACCATGAAGGCAGAACATTTGCAAGCACACAACTCTTCAAACTTTGACCTCCCATGCACCTGTTCTCAGGATGATGACCTCCATCAAAATTCAAAAGTAGTTGGCCATGGTGGTACATGCCTTTAGTCTCAACACTTGAAAGGCACAAGCAAATCTCTGTGAGTTCAAGGCTAACCTGGTCTACACAGAAAGTTCAGGCCTGCCAGAATTATCTAGTGAGACTCCATCTCAAATCCCCCCCACAACAAAGAGAAAATAAAATTTTAAAGAGATTCCAGAAATTCAAAAATGTCTCAATTAAGAAAATCCAGGTGAGTACGGCAGTGGTTGCATGCCTTTAATCCCAGCACTCAGGAGGCAGAGGCAGGCAGATCTCTGTGAGTTTGAGGCCAGCCTGGTCTACAACGTGAGTTCCAGGACAGTCAGAATTACAACAGAGAAACCCTGTCTCAAAAAAACCAAAATCCAGGTAACAGCACATTAATAAAACATGGGAGGAGAAGGACATGATAATCTTGAATGAGGCATTTGACAAAATTCAACATTCTTCCATGAGAAAGATATTCAGAAAACTCTAGACATGAAGGAAAACTCAAGCACTATGACCGAAAGCATCTGCAGGATATTCACAGCTGGTACCCTACCCAGTGGAAAAAACCTGAACTTTTCTTCCAAAGTTCAAAGGTCAAGAACAAGACAAGGAGGCTCTCTGCTTTTCCACTGTTGTTCTGCCTCACATTCAATGTTTCAGCCAGAGAAACTAAGAAGAAAACTAAACAAAAAGCATCCAACTTGGAAAATAAGTGAAATTATATTCAGGGATAATACCATCTCAGTTCTATAGAAGTCCCAAGTCAACAGGAACCCATTAAATGTCCAGAACTATCTAGCTAGATCATTAGACTCACAAGATAGAAGATCAACACACAAACATCAGTTGCATTTTTATCCACCTGCAATAACCAGTTCAAAACTGTGTCAGCTTCCCACTGCCATGGTATTGATGCCACAGCAAAGTGCAGAGGAAATATTTCTTTTAAAAGTCAGTCACTCTTAATGCCACCGAATCACACATTAAATGTGGCTAAAGTGGTACATACCACCTTATATATATTTACCACAATAAGATAGTTCATATATGTGAGGAGGGGTATGCACATGTCTCTCTGACTGTGAGTTTGGTGGTCAGAGGACAACCCTTGATGTCGGTCCTCACCTTCCACCTTGTTTGAGACATGATAGCTCTTGTTCACCATCATGTACACTAAGCTAGCTGGCCTGGAAGCTTCTGGTAATTATCCAGTTTCCACTGCTTTTCTCCCAATAGGGGCTCATTGGGATGACAGATGCTCAAGCTACTTCATCCAGCTTTTTTTTCCAACATAATACTTTTATTAAATTACTTGAATCTCATACACTGTATCTCAATCACACTTTCTTCCCGTCTCTTCCAGGTCCATCTTCCCATCCCTATGCCCTCAAAACAAAAACAAAAACAAAAACAAAACCCCACAAGATAAAAAGTTTAAAAAAGAAGGAAAGAAAAGAAAAACAGGGAAAAAAATTAAGTTAAGTGAAGCCCATGTAGCGGGCATGACCATGATTTTTGGTGGCAGTAGGCTGCTGGGATTATGGATTATTCACCTGGTCTATATTAGCATGATATTAAGCATTACAAAGTTCAACCTGGGCATCCTGCAGGCTCCCAGCCATCCCATGGGCACCATGCCTGTCATCTGCAGGCACCTAGTCATCCTGCAGGCACCATGGCATCCCACAGGCACCATGACATCTCACAGGCACCATGACTTCCTTCAGGTACCCAGACATCCTACAAGCACCCAGTCATTCCACAGGCACCTGGCCATAATGCAGGTACCCAGAGTTTACATAGGCACCCAGACATCTCATGAGCACCATGGCAACCATCAGGCCATCCTTTGGGCACCAAGCAGGCACCATGGCATCCCACAGGCACCCGGTCTTCATCCGGGTTTTATTGGATTATGGGGACCAAACTTGACTTGTCAAACTTGTCTGGCCATCGCTTTACCCACTGAGCCATCTCCCAGGTTCACAATAAAATAATTTTATAAGGGGAATGCATAGGATCCATTAAGCAGGCCATTAAACAAAGAAACACACCTGGAGAATTTCCAAAGTGCTGGGAAAGAAGAGCCAGTGTCTCACCAGACACTCTGTAAAGAACGGGAGAATGAGAAGGGCCACAAAGAATGGGAAAGAAATATATAAACTCAGCCTGACATATTGAGAAGATATGCTGTTTCTACCAGAATTGTGTATGATAATGCGTAATTTTCAGTAAGTGACATCATGGTCAATAATCTACCACAATTAGGATAACTGATTCTATAAAGTTAAATCTGGTAGCACCATGTCTATCTTAGTTTATGGAGGGACACTCTATGATCCTCGTATGAGATCACCTAATAACACATGCCTCAGATCATATCCTCATCATCAAGTAATATTTGATATACATATAGAAGTATATATATACATATACATATATATTGACCATATATACATATTCTACACAAAAAGGCCTTTTTTTAAGCCGTCTGTCTTACTTAGGGTTTCTATTGCTGTGATAAAACATCATGACGAAAAGCAACTTGGGAAGGAAGGACTTATTTCATCTTATACTTTCAGATAACAGTCCATCACTGAGGGGCAGGAACTGAAGCAGAAGCCCTGAAGCAATACTGCATTCTGGCTTGCTCTCATGACTTGCTCAGTTTGCTTTCTAATATCATCCAGGATCACCAGCCCAGGCTGACACCACCCACAATAGCCTGAGCCCTCCAACATCAATCATTAAGACAATACCCACAGACTTGCCTACAGGCTCATCTAATGGAGGCATTTTATCAATCAAGATTCCCTCTTCCCAGATATGTGTGTGTTTGTGTCCAGTGGACAAAAATCAACCAGCATACCGGCACATGAGTCAACCGTAGATTAATGTTAGAAAAAAGCAGAAACGTGTATGTGGGTGGAGAAGATCTAGATATCCATGATCAGGTGTGGGGAAGAAGCCCCTTGACAATGTGCCAAACCAGAAGGTGGAAGAACAGCATAAGCCTGCTATTTAGACACATCAGGGTGACCACTTAGAGGGGACCCCTAAAAGTGTGAGGTATGGGAAAGGAAGAAATGGTTTTCATTTTTCGCCTAGTGGGCCTATTTGATTTTTAACTTTGTAGATCTTTCATTGTTTTCCAACAACAGCAACAAAAAAATGTCCTTCCTTCTTGTGTATAAGTCTGCTCGCCATCTCAGCGGTTCCGTTCCCAGCTCGTGTGGTCAGTAGTTTTCTGGACTGACTGTGAACGCAATTCATTCAGCAGAAGGAGGTCGTGGAAGGAGCAAAAGTGGAACCAAAGACAAAATGAATGGGGGAATGTCAAGCTAGGGGACTATTCATGGAGATACATTTCTACTGGTTCAGAGTTTTGTCCCCAGCTCCAACCCCACAAATATATCTTTTTATTAAACTTATTTTCATTTTATGCAACAAGTGAGTGTTTTGCCTGCATATATGTTAAGTGCATTATACAATAAGGTGTCAAATGCCCCAGAATTGAACTTGCAAATGTTTAGGCTGCCACATAGGTTCTGGGAACTGAACTTGGGTCCTCTGCAGAGCAGTCAGTGCTTTTAACCATTGAGCCGTCTCTACAGCTGACCCCCAAGAATGTGTCTTTGGCCTTCATACCCACACAACAGAGTCCATGCAGGGAGGAGGGAGGGAAAGGAAGAAGGAAGAGAAGCTGGGAGAAGGTGTGCATAGCAACACAGGTGATATCTTGGCTATTTTCTATACACCACTGAGAAAGAAGGCCAAGTTCAAGCATGACTGGGCGCCGTGTTGATTGGCTCATGGTATTACAGTAAGTTGGTAGACTTACAGATCACTCAGCCCTCCTACTTACAGGACAGACAGAAATGTTAGCACAAGAACCATAGATATTCTTTGCTGTCTTGTTTAAAGTATCATAAAATTAGTAACAGCACAAATGCTTAACAACAAAGAACAGTACGTGGTGTGCTGCAGCTGCTAGGAGAATAAAGCGTGACTGGCAAGATGGCTCAGTGGGTAAAGGCGCTTGCCGCACAAGCCTGATGACTTGCGGTTGGCCCCCAGAACCCACGTAAAAGTGGAAGAAGAAAACAAACCCCCAAATGTTGCCTTCCGACCTCCAAGCTCAAGGGCTGGTGTGATGACTTGGCGGTTAAGAGCAGAGAACTCAAGTTTAGCTCCTATTTAGCACCCACATCAAGCAGCACACAATCATCTCTAACTCCAGTGACAGGGGATCAGACGCCCTCTTCTGGCCTCCTCGGGTACCTGCATGCCTGCAGTGCATCACACACACACACACACACTAGTTATTTTAAAGAAAAAGAAAATTGATCCTGTGTTGACATGGAAAGATATACATGAGACAAAGACATGAACTCCTGAGTAATGAATGGCCGAGCAATGTGTATAGTATGATTCAGTTTTGTACGCAGCTATGTCCACCGGGGCACAGATCAAAGTCTGGAGGGGTTGTCAGCATTTAATGAACAGCACATATCCTGGAAAAATGAGTGAAGATGGGTGTGGACTGCAAGCTTTCACTTTTTATTTAACTTTCTGTATGCTGAAATTCTTGCATACAGTCTGTACAATCGATGCCATTGTGTGGGTGGCTTTTTTTCTTTCTTTCTTTTGACAGCTCTGTGAATGAGGGGAGGAGCTTGGCAGAGCAGCCGTGGCAAAAGAGGCAGGACTCTGGTGGCCACAGTCCCGATTTGTTCTGTATACTCAGGCCAGCCGCCTCCCCTCTTGGGTTGAGGTCATGCAGAGCTCTGGAGAGCAGGGGAGCAGTGGTTTTTAAGGCACTAGACTAGACCATTGAGTAGTTGACATTTTTTAAATTGTTCTTCTCTCATATAATACATCCCACCCCCTTCCATGCTCCCAGCTCCTCCCACCCCCTCTCTCCCCCAGACCCCTGCCTACCCCCTGCTTCTCCCCAGAAAAGAGCAGGAGTAATTGACATTTTTAACAGAGTCAACAGTAGACTTGGTAGAGTCTCTGAGTAGAGTCTAGGTAGAGTTGGTAGACTCAGTAAAGACTCGGGTACAGTGCTTGCCTGGCATGTTTAGGGCGCTGAGTCTGATCCCCAGCACCACGTAAGTTCTTGATGCAATGGTACTGGCCCATAATCCCACTACTTAGGAGGTGGAGCAAGAGAATCAGAAGTTCAAAGTTGGCCTCAGTTATACAGGGAGTTCCAGGCCAGCCTGGGATATAGGAGACCCTGTTTTAAGCAGAGTGAAAGCCAAACTCTAAGATGCCTACTGCAAAGAGGTCACGTGGAAGATCTTGTCCCACCTGTCCAGTTGCCTGACCCCCTACCTGAGTCAGAATGCTTGGCCTGGCAGCTTCAGATCATTCACCAAAAAGCCTTCAGATCATGTGACCTGGGGCCAGCTGGGCCCTGGTGCCTGACCCTCTAGATTTCCAAAATTCAGAGCAGGACACAAGTTTCTGCTCTGCTGTTATTCTTCTAGAATAGTGCCAGGATTGGTGAACCCTGGGTGGTTAGGCACTAGCTCAATATAAGAGAGTCTAAGAGGTGTCTAGCAACGCAGCAGGACCCAGCAGGAATGAACCACTCATCCCTGGAAGTTATCAAGGAAGGGCTGGATGCAGAGGCAGGCAGCCCTTATCAAGGGAATGATGGGAGAGAGTAAGATGAAATAGGACTTTTTTTTTTGTCCGTTCTTCTAGGAGAAGGAGAAAGTGATTCAGATGACAGTATCTAGGAGAGCTAAGCGGAAACCCTAGCGTGTGGCTAGACAGTGGGAAGGGAGTGATCTCAAGTGTGACAGCATCAGAAGGAACTTGAGAGAGCCTTCATCAAGGCTCAGGAATTCACAAGCAGTTCTGGGAGCTGAAATTGCTTGTCCAAGGTCACACGGCTTAAGTTTGCAGTAGCTTTTTAACAATTCAGAGGGTCCTCAGGGCACAGCTGTCCAGAAGCCAGTGGCGAAACAACCGCGGTGATTCAGTCCAGTGGTTAATTAGTAACTGGGAAACCCTGAAGCCAGCTACCAGCTGACAAGGCTGGGAAGCTGAACTTGCGCTGGGTTGAGAGTCAGGCGGGTAGGTGACGGGTCACTCCTGCTTGGGAAGGTTGTTGGGTGAGTCGGGATTGGGTTTCAGGTCAGAAGGACCGTGCGGAGAGACAGAGCACAGTTCTCCAGGCCCTGCGCTGGGACCCGGGGCATCCAGGTGAGGGGCTCCCCTGTGAGCAGGGTACCTGCCTTGCCCTCAGCTTAAAACAGCGGCTTAAGTATTCCAACTGACTACCTAGGCTAAAATCCTTCCTAACCACCTGTTTTCTTTCTTTTCATTCCCTTCCTTCGCTTCCCTCCCTAACTTCTTTGCTCTCCCCTTCTTCCTTTTCTTCTGAGTTTTCCTACATGCTAACCTATTTCCCCTCTCTCCTTTCTTTCCATCCAACTAACTACCTAATTCCTCCTTGGCTGCTTAATTTCTCTTCTGCCTAATTTCTTCCTTATTAATGAACCAAGGCACATCTTCTCTCCATCCCTACTTTCATTCTTTCCATTTCTAACCATCTAATCTTTTCTGGAGATTCTAGGCTGTGGGTTTTGGGATCAGCTTGCCCAGGATCAAGTCCTATTGATATCATTTATTGACATGGTATCTTACTCATCATTACTCATCATTTCTCTTCAACACCCTTGGGTTTATTCCTCATTTAAACAGGGGTAATAGGGCTGGGGACATAGCTCAGAGGCACAGCACTTGGTTAGAGCTCTGGATTCAATCTCCAGCAATGGGAACATACATGCATTCGCACATACACACATACATACTCACATGTACACACATATGCACATACAAAACATGGGTGATGATAGTTCCTATCCTATGGGGTTTATAGGGACAAAATAAGACCGCGCTAGCCCTTGAGCTAAGAAGGCAGAGAAACCACAGGTGCCAATGGAGTGAAGTCAGGTACGATGACAGAAGCAGATACAAAAAGGGAACACTGGGCAAAGTTTTTAGGGGAGGCAAATGAGGACCCATAAAAGGGTTAGGCAATCAGGCCATGTTGGTGGGGAGATGTTCTCAAGAGAGAACTAAGTATTGTTCCAACCCTAGCCCATCATGGATATCTAAGATGGAAGATGGAAGGCCCCCCAGAGATGGATCAGAGAAAAGCAAGTCTGGGCAGTGGCAAGTGATGGGAGGGATGGTATCAAGGGCTCATGGCTGAGAGAAGAGTTCCATCTCGGGGACCCTCATAGTGTGGGGAGAACCAACTCCTACAAGTTGTCCTCTAGCACACACACACATTTTATCAATAAGCGTAATGATAAAAGTAGAAGAATCGGGAGAAGAAACTGATGCCAACTTGGGCCAGGTTGTATCACAGGACAGGAACACAGGAGAGGAGGAGCTAGTGCTGGGGGTGGGGGCACTAGTCAAGGTGACAGGGAGAGTGCACAGTGAACACACTGAAATTCTGCTGAAGCTTGGTATTTTCAGCCATTAAACAGTGACACTGGGAGAAAGTGTATATGATAGTTCAAAACTAAAAGCAAATAACCTAACCTATTAGCTGGTAGTCATGGCCTCCTGCCTTTCGTTGTAGCAATTCATGCAAATGTCCATTTTTTTTTCCACTTTAATAAAATTAGTACCCCACCGTATCCACCATTCTAAAACTTGCTTTCTCATTGATGATTGAATCAGATGTGTGACCCCCCCCCATTTTTGATCTATGAAGGCTTGTATAGACAGAGGTTTGGGTTATATAATTTTTCATTTTGCATATATAACATAATTGATCATTTCACTCGTTGACGTCATTAGTCAAATGTCTCATGAATGTATTTCAGGCCAGTTCTAGTTAGTGTCAATAGTGAGTAAGAAAAGTCTGCCTTCAACAGCAGGTGTTCTACTTTAAGACAGGAAATTAGAGCACTTGACTGGTGACATGGTAAGAGGGCAGAGAGGGGTACACACACAAAGTCATATACAAAGCCTCTGGAGGGGAGGGCAGCTACCGTGGAGAGAGGGATCAGTCATCGGGTGGCTCAGGACTGCACAGGCTCATCGCTGAAAGCCCTAAGCCCCAGACAGGCCAAGACAACCCATCAGCTGATATCAATCAGCGCAGGGCTTTCCTAGAGGCCTCTGTCATGTTATTAGAAGTCAGCCATGTGATGTCTGGGGCAAGAGCTTTCCAGACAGAAGAAGTGCACAAGGGGCTAAGCTGTTGAAATGGTTTATGGACATCAGATATAAGTGTAGATGGAGACCTGGGACTGAGCCAGGGTTGAAGGAGAAGAGGAAGAGAGTCCAGTACGGAGGGTGAGCCAGAAGGAACCCCAGGATCTCTCAGAACCAAGTAGGTAAAGTAAGGGGACCAGGGAGGGTGTCAAAGCCTCAGCTAGGCTTAGCCAGATGAGGACACAGGAGACATCGCTGGCTCTGACTCATGAATCTGCGGTCCACTGATTCCTTAGGATGCTGGGACGAAATCTGAGACAGGTTCAGGAGTGGAACAGAAAAGGAGTGGAGGTGAGGAGTTCATACAGCCCTTCAGAAGAGTTTAATGAGAAAAAAAAGAGAAATGGGCTGTCTAGTCAGGATTCAAGGTCAGGAGCAGAGGCTGCATGGCTTGAGGTGTTCTTAAGTGCAGGGCAGGGACACTCAGACTATTGTTAGCTTCCAAAGTCCTGCTACCCAGTGAAGACCCATGGGGAGCTTGTTATAGAAAAGAAATGTCCTTGGTCAGGACATGTGTTTTGTCAACATGACACCCTGCAGACTTGTGTATTGGTTCAACATTTCTATTTTGTGGGAAAAGAAAGACTTCGATGCTGTTTACTGCAGTGTTAAGTGAACAGCTCCAGGTACCATGAATTTTACAGTCTATAAGGATGCCTGACCCACCTCCTCTATGCCAGTTCTGTTGTTCCCTCCCCTAGAGAAAGAAAGCTCCAGGAAGACGGGTCAATTCCTTCCTTCCTCAGAACACCTGCCCATGCCTCCCAATCCCCTGATAGAGGAAGGGACCCTGTGAGCATCTAATGGTCACACCTAACAGCCAGACTTTTGTGAGCCAGGTACTCCTGAGATGTGAGTTCTCACACAGAGCTGTGAGCCAGCCAAGCCTGCTTTAGGGACAGTGGCCCAGAGCTCTTGAAGAGCCCGTGGACGGAGAACCAGCTCCAGCTTCTCCAAAGCATCTACAGGGTTTTGGCAGGTGGATTGTTAACTGTGGTAAGGTCCTTGGGACCTCTCCTCTAGACCAGGTGGTCTATATAGTGCCTAGATAGACCCCTGGGTTCTAACAGATGGGCCTTCTATATATGTATGCATTATGCATATGTACACACACACACACACACACACACACACACATACACACACACAGAAAGAGAGATTATCTAACACACTCACACCAATATTACACGGACACATAGTGACAGACCTATACAAACATGTAGTTATATAGTCATATGCATAGATTACTAGCACATTCTCATCTGAAGACAGACACATAGACACATGCAGACTCACACACATAGTAATATATATACATATATATACACATAATGTGTATATATAAATATAAACACACACATATACTATACTATACTGGACTATACTATACTATACTATACTATACTGAATGTCTGGTGACATTACATCCTCTACATGCACAGCAAAATAATGATGAACTCAGCACAGATGCACACTCACATATACACAATGCTGTCACACCAACACATGTATACATTCTTACACACACACACACACACACACACACAAATATCTGAAATCCATGGCCATGCTAACACACAGGAGACACACCTCTCTGCACAAAACACTTCAAAGAGCACATATCCTGACCCACAGGGTTACATGCATTCTTACAGTCCCCAGTGGTCCCAGGTTCTTCTAGGGCTGCTGTATAATCAATCCCTCATCTCCTAGGCAGAAATGATGTCCCTGAAGGAACAGAGGTCTCCAGACCCATCCCAAGCACTGCCGGATCCTATATGACATCACCAGCCCCCTCACTGCTGCCACTGCTGGGAGTTCTGAGTTCTGTGCTGAGGGCACCAGGCACTGACACTAGCTCTTGTTGGGAGAACAGAGAGAGTCTCTCTTGTCCTGTGCTCGGCTCCAACGGCTGCATCTCCCGGAGGCCTCTGCCCAGGCTGCATAGGTATGTGGGACCCGGGAAGCCAGGGCCAGGCCCAGGACCTATGGGGAACAACCTGGGGGAGGGATGGTGTCACAAACAGGCTGTGGGTGTGCAGCCTTGTGTGCATCTGAGAGCCCAGAATGCACACCCTCTGCTGGAATTCTACAGCCTGCTGTGCAGGAGTTTGGCAGTGCTAGGCTTCTAGACCAGCCTAGCTGGGGAATTCCCTGCCTTCCCTTGCCGCTACTTTCTCGGCTGGGTGGCCTCCAACCTGGTGAAGTTCCTGGCCACAGATAAATGGGTTTCAGTGTTCCACTCAGCCACAGAGTGGTGCCTCTAAGACCTTTCCTAGAAAGAGGGTGAATTAGAGATGCCAGGCTGTATATAGCCCAGGCCTCACAGCAACTAAAACTGGGGTCTTTGGATGAATAATTTGCACCAAACCCTGTGGGAGGTACAAGACCTATGAGGTTCTGAGCCCCTGAACCAAATCCTAGGCTTCTTCCTCTGTGCTGCTGGCTGCACAGACCAACTCCCCATTCCTTCTACCGCTTAAACTCAAGTGGACACTGGCTACTTGGGGGATTCCACAGTTCTGATCCAGAGTTCCCAGTGCAGCTGCTGTTACTGGGCACTGGGAAAAGTACGTGGGCAAGAAGATTGTATTCAACACGGAGCTCAGCCTGAAACTGTCCACAGGAATTCAGGGTTGCCAACATGCCATGTAGGAGTCTGGGGAGCCCTGTCTACTGTTTGTGGGACCCTAGAAAGTCCATGTCTAAATCAAGTGGGGTTGCATATTTCAAGTATTCTCTCTATTTGAGAGGTTAGGACAATTGAAGGCCAACCTAAGATATCCGGCAAGCTCATGGGGCAAGACCCTGTCTAAAAAAAATAGAGAAACAAAAGTACAAAAGCCTTTTTTAAGGTCTCAGTTGCCTCACTGAGAAATACAGGGAAACAGTCAACTTGAGGATTGCAAGGGTTCTTCCTGCTCTGGCCACCTAGGAGTTCTGGAGCTTCTGTGAATCACAAGAGCCTTCCTGTCTTGGGTGTCCCCATCCTTTACAAAGACCCCATCAGGCAGGGATCACCCCTAGCTGTCCCTCTATTCCTCCTGAATAGCTTGGTGAGAAAGGCTGTGTCTGACAAATGCCATTTGTCCCATTCATGCATGGACTGCTGGCCTTCGAGGTGGGAGCTGCTATGGTTGTATCAGAAGTTCAAGGTGGGGAAGAGGGCAGCCCTGCTTGGAGGCCAAGCTCCTTCTTGCCTGTTCTTCCCTGTACCCCCAGAGCCTGCCTGCTCACAGCTACAGAATGGCCTCCAGCCCAGTTGGAGTTCCTAGCCCACAGGTGAGTGGTTCTTTGTCTCTCTCCCAACACCCAACACCCCGCACCAAGGACTCACTTTTTCTCAAGGCTGAGGATATATGTAGAGAGACTGGTCAGCCTTGTGGCCTTTTGGCCAGAACGTGGATCTGACAGGTTACTGTGAACTCACAGAAATGGCCATTTGCAAGGGAAATTGAAAAGAGATTTGACTGGGAGATATAAGAAGCAGATTTGGTTAGAAAAAAAAAAATTATGGTATTGATTGTGAAAACACGCGGGTTCAAATCCCACTGTAAGGCCTTGGACAACTCCTCTCCGGCTTCCACTTCCTTTCCTTATAATTGCCATGATGGCCAGTGCCCTCTCAAGGCTGTTAGGAGAAGCAAGTGTGACTTCAGTGGTTAGATGGAGAAGTGGGTGGGTACAGGGAGAAAAATCAAAACAGCAAGGGAGGGAGGGAACATGGTCACGTTGGTAGAACCAGGGCCTGGACCAAAGGAAGAGGAAGGAACGAGGCAGTGGTGGTGGTGGTGGTGGGGCTTGCTGACCTTCAATGCCTTTCTTTAAATGTCTTCAGCCCTCTAGGACCAATGAGAACATCAACCTGGGGCCATCAGCCAATCCAAAGTGAGTTCTGGTTTCTAAGACAAAAATCCTACCTGGCTGTCCCATGTCTGGTTCTCTTTGTTTTAGAAATAAAATCCAAGTTCCCTGGTGTGCTCAGAACCTTTATCAGCTGGTTCAGAATCCCTCTCAGCTTCATCTCTCATTAACTTCCCACCGTTGGCCCAGGCTAAGCCTGCTGCCTGGAATGACCCCAAACATCTGCACTGTCAGCAATTCTCCACCCTCAGGCCCTTCTCCCGGCTGAGGCTGGTGGTGGGGGTGGATGAGGCAGACTGCCTTCTGCACTACGTACCTGATTGTCTCTCCTGGTATTAACTGGTTTGTGAGCTGGAGTGGACATAGGGGGAGGTGGGTGAGTCCTCTAAGTTTCTTTGGGCCGTGAGACATGATGTTCTTCAAGGTCGTGAGGCTCCTGCAGGGCTGCCCGCATTTTCCAGCTCTGAAATTACCCAGAGCTGAGCTCCAGATGCTGATCCTTGTTCTCCTGTCCACAGTGCTCGACCCACGGACTTCGACTTCCTCAAAGTCATTGGCAAAGGGAACTATGGGAAGGTAAGGGGGAGAGAAAGGGAGGCAGGGGTGGCTGCCTTCTGCCACCCTCCACCTGCTGTCTTCCACTAGCATACGCAAAAAAGAAGGCTCACATACCTACAGAGTGGTGTTGGGGCTGCCGGGGGAACTCCATCATCCCTGGGTCTATTTTATGGCTGTACTTTTCTTCAGGTCCTTCTGGCCAAGCGCAAGTCTGATGGAACCTTCTATGCAGTGAAGGTGCTACAGAAGAAATCCATCTTAAAGAACAAAGAGGTACCAGAGCTCAGCCCCTCCTGCTTCTTGATCTCCAGCCTAGGGTGACTTCCCAGGATGGTCCCAACTCCAAGAGTTCCAGGGGCAGGCAGCTCTGAAAGTCCAGCTGGCACACAGGATCCTAATCTTTCTAGAGGAAGGCAGGCAAGCCATCTCCCTAGAAGCCTTCTGGGGGGGGGATGAGAAGGTCTCTTCCTTCTAGTCATTAAGAAGATCCACTGATGGACCAGCTCTCTGCCGTCTCTGGGAGTCGGGGTCCCCACGTCCACGTGGGGGGCTCACACCACACCCTCTTCAAAGGCCCCTTCAGCCTGGTCAGCCAGGATCTCTAGATGCCTCCGGGACTTACTGTCAATTCCTCATCAATTTGTCAATTGTCAGTTGTTAATTCCTTCAACACTGTTAGGAGGTCAGAGAGAAGACTGAATTTCAAGTCAAGCTACTCAGGAGACAGAGTGATTCACGCCAACAATGAGGGGAGGTCTTCCTGCATAGGTGGTCTTGAACTGACCCTGGCAATAAACAGCATTCTTTTAGTTTGAAAAGAAGGTGGCATGTCCAGGGGCTAGGGAGACGGCTAAGTCAATAAAGTGCTCTCTGTGCAAGTGTGAGGACCTGAGTTTGATCCCCCAGAACACACATGAAAAACCAAGCACGACAGCATGTATTTCTAATCCCAGGGCTGTGGAGATGAAGAGCGAAAGGATCCCTGGGTCTTGCTAGCTAGTTAGACTAGCCCGATCGGTAAGCTATAGGTCTAGTGAGAGACTGTCTCAAAGAACAAGGTGGAGAGCAATTGAAGTAGACATCTGTCATTGACATTGACTTCTGTATGCACAGAGAGAGGGAGGGGTAAAGGGGGGAGGGGGAGGGAGAGGGAGGAAAGGCTGTCTAGGTGGATAAAATATCGCAGGATCAAGGATATAAGAATGGGTACTGCATGGCATTTTTTTCTAGAGAGTCTCCCTGGGACTCGCTCATCTTGTCGGAGTATATGATTTACTTGTCACGCCAGGGGCGGGGATTTCTGAAGTTACACCTGTGTGAAGTGGCTGGGGATGAGGCATAGGACGGTGACTTCTAAGTACCAGACAAGGAGGCTGGGCCTGGCTTGGGAACAACAGAGAGCCAATGCTGGTATTGGAACTGGGGCAGGACAAAGTCTTGGGCAGGATGTCTCTCCACCAGCAAGGTCACCTGGGCTGTGCCGGGATGAAAGGGGATGTGCTGGGCCAACATGGACCCCTGTCTGTGTGACTCCGCAGCAGAACCACATCATGGCGGAGCGCAGTGTGCTGCTGAAGAATGTGCAGCACCCCTTCCTAGTGGGCCTGCGCTACTCCTTCCAGACCCCAGAGAAGCTCTACTTCGTGCTAGACTATGTCAACGGGGGAGAGGTGAGAGGACTGCGGGAAGGCAGCTGTCTGTTCCGTGTGCCCACCGCGTACCCCATTCCAGAGTGATCTCACTACATCCCTACCCACAGTCCCACTTGGTAGCCCAAGAAACTGAGAGACTCGGCTCTGTAACTCGACTCTCAAGACAATCCACTGTATGCCAGACCAGGTCTTTTTCACTCCTGCTATAGTATTTTCTTGCCTTTCTCACACAAGGTGGCTCAGACTCACTTTCATAGACCCCAGGGATAGATAGGCCCTAGGCACTTGCAAACCCCAAAAAGGGGCAGGGACAAGCTGGGTACCTTCTTGGGCTTAGCTCTTCCTCACTGAACAAGAAGGCAAAATTTAGTGGGACTGTCCTCAATGTACCAGGTTTGACCTGAAACCAAATGTTTTCCAGCCTGAGTCCAACAGGGGAGGTTTTTCTCTGCACCCTAACTTTAACCCTTTGTAACCAACAAAGCTGACTAAACAGGGAGGTCTAGGCTGGGTTCAATGCGACATCCTAAGGCTGGGGTTGGAGGAACAGCACAGTTTTACTGGCCATGGTGCCTCCCGCCTGTAATCCCAACTCTTGGGATACAGAGGTAGGGAGACTGTGAGTTCAAGGCCAGTCTGGGTTACATAGAAAGAGTCTAACCACCCCGCCCCCGACACACACACACTCAAAGTACTCAAAGTATATCTTGAACTACCTGGTTTAAAATTCCAGCTCTGCCAACTCTGAGCTATGATGACCTCCGACAAGTCATTTAACTTCTCCTCCTTTGACCTGAAGCTGGCATCACAGTTGAGATCTTGAAAGATGGTCACGAGGATTAAATGAGAAGTGTGAACTGGCCTGACTCACAACCCGGAACACAGTAGCTGCTTGTGCCGATTGGTGCTGTGGCGAACACAGACACTCTGACGGGTGGGGTCAGAATGCAGTCTTTTAGCTCAAGTAGCTCAAGTACACTGCAGCTTAGGCTAGGGTGACAGGCCTGCACGGAGTAGAGGGTCTTGTAGGCCCCTGACCTGTGCTCTAGAAGCTGGAATCCAGCCATTGTCTCACTGTCCTCTCTCCCAGCTCTTCTTCCACCTGCAGCGGGAACGCAGGTTCCTGGAGCCCCGGGCCCGGTTCTACGCTGCAGAGGTGGCCAGCGCCATTGGCTACCTACACTCTCTCAACATCATTTACAGGTGAGGCCCGCTCACGGCAGGGATTGCATAGCCCGTGAAGTCCCAGTGAACTTTGTCCTTTGACTGACGAAGGCTCTTAGTTAGAGTAGGGGTGTCCTCCTTTGTAGAGCCAAGTACCCATCCTCCCTGGGTTTTCTGCCTCAGCTTGGGGAGCTTCCATGATAGCTCTCCTGCTAGGATCTGAGTCCCTAATTCATTCAGTAAATGGCTGTTTTCTCTTATTTTCTGCAGAGACCTGAAGCCAGAAAACATTCTCTTGGACTGCCAGGTGCGTGGTGTGTAGTGTGTGTGTACCTGCAGCTCAAATGTGTGCTCTCTAACCAGTCTGTGACTATTGGTATGTATGCATTATTCACATATGCAAATGGAAGCATGCATTCTTGTGTGTGTACACGTGTGCAATTATATGTATGTGTATATAAGCATGTGCACAGGAGATTATGTGTCTGTGCAGGTGTCAAAGCAGATGTATATACACGGTTGTATAGGGAGGGGTGAGGCTGGTGTAAGCTAGGGGTCTGTAGAGTCTCTGGAGGCAGACCCTGAGACGGAGAGTGGAATGCAGGTTTTTAGGAGCAAAGATACAACTTTAAGGGGATGAAGAAGTCAGGGTGGGCAGAGGGAGTGGTACAACTACACTGTGGTTGCAAGCAAGGCCTCAGCAAATCTCACAGGACCCCTAAGCAGGGATGGCCCTTTCGGATGTAAGTTGAGGCAAGATCTGGGCCTCTATGACCCTGCACTGCTCAGTTGCTGGATTTGGATTGCCCTCTAGGGAGCAGCATAACTTTGGACAAGAGTATAGTCCCAGCCAGCGGTGAGGATTAGGCAGGCAGCTCCCAAAGCTGATAAGAGCTCCTCAGTATCCATCTCCCTTCTCCATCCTCATGCCTGGCTGGCATTGGTGGACCTGATTTCTCAGTCTCCAGTCCTCCATCAGGGGCATTGCTACCCAGCTGATATTGCTGGGCCTGAGTCACGGTGAGCTAGGGAAGACAGTGGAGTGCCACATCCCCAACCTGTGCCCTCAGGTCTCCTGGCATCCAGGTCAGGCTCTGCATCTGCATGAAGCATGCTGCTTCTGTCCCCTCACCATGCTTCACGGCCACTGCTCTACGCTGTAGCCCTTGAGCTTTAACCACCAACCCTTTCCTGCTGTCTCTCACCCACAGGGACATGTGGTATTGACCGATTTCGGCCTTTGCAAGGAATGTGTAGAGCCTGAGGAGACCACATCCACTTTCTGTGGCACCCCTGAGGTATGTGGAGGATCTGTGGAGAAGGCTAACCATAAGTGGCTGAGGCCACATCCCCTAAATAAAGCCACCAGGCTGCACCAGAGGGCCTCCATCCTCCTAAGCTCTCCCCTGAGTCAGCCCTGTGCTGAGCCTTCATTTCTCCTGAGTATCAGGGAACAAGCTTTTGGAGTGGCAGAGACCTGGCTATCTCTGGTGAAGTCTGCTTCCTGCCCAATGCAAATAGGCAAACTACAGCTGGGTGTGGGGTTGCATGCCTGTAATCCCAGCACTTGGGAGATGGGGACAGGAAGATCAGAATTTTGAACCCAGCCTCAATTATATAATAGCCCTGGGTCAGCTGGGAATTCATGAGACACTGTCATAAAAAAAAAATATATATATATATATGCAAACCTTATTTACTTATTGTGATGTCAGGGGTTGAACTCAGGGACTCAAGCATACTAGACAACTACATTTAAAAAGCAAAAAGATGTACTGGAGAGATGGCTCAGTGGGTAAGAGCATTGGTTAATCTTCCAGGGGACCTGGATTTGGTTTCCAGCATACACATGGCAGCTCAAAAGGGTCTGTAACTCCAGTTCCGAAGAATTCAGTGCCCTCTTCTGGCCTCTGTGGACACTGCATACAAGTGGTGCAGGCAAAACACCCATATACCACAAAATTGAAATAAACTGTGTGTGTGTGTGTGTGTGTGTATGTGTGTATACGCACGCATGTGTATAAAAACAGGGATGGAGAAATGTCTCAGCAGTTAAGAGCATGTGTTGCTCTTGCAGAGGATCAGGAACTGGGTCTTGGTACCCACCTGGAATCTCACAGCTACCTGTAACTCCAGTTCCAGAGGATCTGGCACCCTCTTCTGGCCTGTGTGGGCACTGCACACATGTGGCACTAAGACACACACACACACACACACACACACACACACACATATATATATATATATACACACATACAAACACACACACACACACAAAATAAATTAAAATAAATCTTTAAGAAGTAAAAAAGACAAGACTGGGGTGTAGCTCAATGGTAGAGCACTCGTCAAGGCCCTGAGTTTGATTCCCAGCACCACACACAAGCACAAAGTAAAAAGAAGCAGGTGGTGCTGGCCGGGCATGGTGACACATGGCTTTAATCCCAGCATTTGGAAGGCAGAGGCAAGCAGATCTCTGTGAGTTTGAGACCAGCCTGGTATAGATAGAAAGTTCCAAGCCAGCCAGGGCTACATAGTTAGATCCTGTCTTGGGGGGTGGGGATGGGGCTCAGATGGGTGAAACTAATTTTAGCAATACATTTTATTTAACTCAATATATTTCAAATATTCTCATTTAAATACATAGTCAGTATAAAATTGTGAAGTAGGGCTGTCAAGATAGCTTAGTAGGTAAGGGCACCTGCTGCTGAGCCTAAGAGCCTAAGTTCAATGCCCAGAACCCACATGGTAGAAGGATAGAACTGGTTTGTCCAAGTTGGTCCTCTGACCTCCATTGCACACACACATGCACACACCCAAATACACAAAATAAATGTAAAATGTTGAAATAATGATTGTTTTCATAGTCTTACAATCTAGCATGTGAGTCTAGTTTACATTTATTTATAGTCCATCTCAGCTGGGACGGGCCACATTTCAATAAACCCAAATCTTGATGCTCTGTAATTATTTGATAGCCAGACATGGCTAGAGGCTGCTGTGTTGGATAGCACTGTTCTTTAGGGCCAAGTCCTGGAACAGGAAAGCTTGGCCTGAGAGTTAAGGTCTGAGCTTAGAAGTGTTAAACATAGATATACCTCCCTCTTTCAAACAGAGAGCCTAGGAGGTTAATATTTAAGGATGAGACAGGAGGATTGTAAGACACTGCCTCAAAATAATAATGTTTAGGGCTGGGTATATAGCTCAGTGGTAGAGTGATTGCTGGCATGTATGAGGCCCTGAGCTCAACCCCCAGTACCTCAATAAACAAACAAACAAATATCTGAGCAGGAATTCACGTGTCTATCTGACCTGCCTTGGGTTTAAACCTTCCCTTGAACTCCCGTCAGTCTTGAACATTGGACCTTGGACCTAAAAGGCCCCTGTGACTTGGACAGGCACCAAAATCAGGCAGAGGTCTGAGGCTACAAAGTGGAGCAGCGCCTCTCTGTTTAGCCTGGGGCAGGACTTAAAGGCCACCCTATTTGTCTCCATCAGCCTGCTATGCTGTACCTGGACCTTCTGATTGGTTCCTCCAGTTGGTGTTCAGGGAGGTAATGGCCAGGCAACCTCTCCCAGGAGGGACCATTGTCTGTGTTTGTGTGGATTAAAGCTGGACTAAAGCTGACCCCAAAGCCTGACAACAGCCAGTCCTTCACTGGGAGTAACTAGCATTAGGGAGCAGGGGACATGGAATTGTGACTCATGTAGGAGACATCCCTTCTTCCATGACTGTTACTTCTGAGTGCCAGACACACAGACGAGAGTACCAGCGTTTGTTCCCATGTCCCCAGTAGGAACTTCATATCCCTATTTTTAGTGTGTGTGTGTGCATATGCATCTGTGTGTAGTATATACACATGTCCGTGTGGATATGGACAGGCTTGTATACACATGCATGCATGTAGAGGCCAGAGCTTGATGTCAGGTGTCTTCCCTAATCACTCTCCACATTGTGTTTTGAGACGGTGTCTTGGACTGAATCTGGAGCTCATTGATTTGGCTAGGCCGGCCGGCCAATGGTCCAGGGATCTACTTATGTCCACACCCACCATGACCCCAAATCATTGAGCTACATATGTGCGCCATGTCACCTAGCTTTTATGTGGCTGCTGGGGATCTGGCTATAGGTCCTCATTCTCATTCGTATAGCAAGCATTTACCAGCTGAGCCATCTCCCCAGCTACCACTCCACCTATGTTTCCATTTTAAGAACGAGGAAACCAAAGTTCCAGCAGGTTAAGTGCTTCTCAGGTTAATGACCCACACACTGAAGAGGGTTCAGGGCTGAAGGAGCCTTCTCTTCCCTTCCATAGACTTGTACTTCCATAGATTTAGGGTTGCCATGTCTGTTGTTGTTCCTTAGCAGCAGAGAAGTCCAGGCTAAGAGGTCACCAAGCCCTTGGGGCTGGCAGAAACACAGCCCTGCCTCAGTTCTTTCCCCTATACCAGGCACGGCTCCCTGGCATGATCTCATCTATCAATATGACCTGGAATGCCACCCTTTTCCCGACCCTCTCCCCTGGCATTAAAGTGTCCAGAATAAGTGTGTGCTAGATTCCTTTAGCTTTGCCCATTTGTCACCTCGCTACACTGTGAGGTGCTACAGGGGCTTTCCTAGTCCTAGGACACAGCTACCCTATAGGTGACCGTGTAAAAATAAAAGGCATGCCCAGCTTCTGAACTGCAGTTTTGGCTTGGCGAGTAGGTCACAGACAGATTGTAGCTTCCTTTACCCGCTTGGCTGGTACTCTGTGTGATGTATAACGTGCACAACTACACAGAGCCGTCTTGCCTGATCGCCTGTATGTCTCCAGTGCACTGCAAAGAGCCCATCGCCAACAAGGCCTCTGGTAACCGAATACTAATGAACACAGGAGACACTAGGAAACTATGACAGCAGGATCGACCCCTGCTGGTGTCCCCCTTTGAGGGCCTTGTTTATAGATACAGAAACTGAGGCTAGGGGGTCCTCAAATAACTCTTTCTCCAACAGTACCTGGCTCCCGAAGTGCTTCGTAAGGAGCCTTACGACCGAGCAGTGGACTGGTGGTGCTTAGGGGCGGTCCTCTACGAGATGCTGCACGGCCTGGTGAGTGGACAGGGTTGTCTATGGGCACATGCGGCTTGTGAAAGCTGAGGGCGCCCCCCTCCCTTTATGTAGCTTACTCTAGCTTTACCTGGGGAATTAAGCGAGCTGTTCCTCCACCCCAGGAAGGAAAGATGAGGGCCAAAGTGAATATGAGGAATGTCTATCTCATTTAGTTATTTCAGCAGCTTCCATTTATAACACGCCCTCTTTGCAGAGCTTTGCAGAGTTACTTTTATTGTACTAAGAGGGAAACTGAGGCCAAAAGGTCACAGTGCTGGAAGACTGGGAGCCACCTCTGGCTGTATGCTTAGGTGGAATCCTGTGTGGGCCTACCTGAGGCTGGCTTTCCTCTGGGCTGGGTTCTCCAGCATGACATGGTGCTGCAGAAGGAATAAGCTCTGAGGGGTCAGAAGGACCAGTGGGTAGAGGAGCTGGAGGAAGTGCAAGGAGGGTAGACCATGGATGTAGTTTAGAGCTGGCCCTTTCCTTCGTTGTGTGGCTGAACAGTTCCCAGTCTCGCCCGCTCTCATCTGCCAATATGTATCCTCCGGCAGAAGATGGCTGAGCAGCCAGGAGGAAGCGATGAAGGTGAGACTAGAATACTTGGTGCATATGTGGTCCCAGGACCTCCAGGAGCCTCCCGTAGATGGGCAATGCCTGGGGCTTTCTCAGCAATCCTCTCTTCTGTACTGGAAGCCTGGAGGTCCTTACTCTCCCCATCTGACCCACAAGCCATGGCACCGGATACAGGCCTAGCCAAATCCTCCTGGCTATCAGCTTGCTCTAACTCTCCATGAGACCCCTTTCCATGGTCTCATGGCTGAACCCTCAGCTTCTCTCCCTGTCTCCCCAGCCCCCCTTCTTCAGCAAAGACGTGGCCCAGATGTATGAGAACATTTTGCATCAGCCGCTACAGATCCCTGGAGGCCGGACAGTGGCCGCCTGCGACCTCCTACAGGGCCTTCTCCACAAGGACCAGAGGCAGCGGCTGGGCTCCAAGGCAGACTTTGTAGGTGACCACACAGAAGAGCACTGACCCCTTCCTGCAGGGACAGCTCAGAAGCACCTGGGGTTGGCCTGCCCTATGCTGCCCTCTAAAGCCAGGAGCTGCTAGTGCATTTGTCTAGAAAGCACCTTTTTGCCAGTCGAACGAACACTCTGCATCTCTGTGTCTCTCTGTGTGTCTTTGTCTCTCTCTGACCCTGTCTCTCTGTGTGAGATATGTGTGTATATGTCTCTCTCTCTCTCCCTCTCTCTCCATCTCTCTCCCTCTCTCTCTCCTCTCTCCCTCTCTCTCTCTCTCTCTGTGTTTATCTGTGTGTTTGTGTGTAGGCAGAGGTTGATGTTAAGTGTCTTCTCCAGTTGTCCACTTTATTTCTTGGGACAGGGTATCTCACTGAACCTGGAGCTCACTGATTGGCTAGACTGGCTGACCAGTGAACCCCCAGGCAACCCCAGAATGCTCCTGTCTTTGCCCCCTCAGCTCTGAGACTACAGATTATGCTGTCTCTCTCAGCTTCTACATAAGTGCTAGCTGTCTAGACTCAGGTGCTCATGCTTGTCCACTAAGCACTCTGTCAACTGTGCTAGCTCTCAAGTCCCTGACTGCTTCCTCAAATACACAGTTGGGTTTTTTTGTTTTTTGTTTTTTTGTTTTTTTTTTAGCCAACCAATATTTGCTGAACCCTAATTTTGGATCAGCAGAGTCGGGTGCTAGGGATTTAATAGCCTGGGTCTCTGACATGATTGAGTTTGACTGTAGAAGGAGGCGACAAGAACCAGATATTCATGCCAGGTGACGGTGGTACACACCTTTAATCCCAGCATTCGGGAGGCAGAGGCAGGCGGATCCCTGTGGGTTTAAGACCAGCCTGGTCTACAGAGTGAGTTCCAGGACAGCCAGAGTTACAACAGAGGAACCCTGTCTTGAAAAAGCAAAAACAAACAAACAAACAAAAAAAACCAACCACAAAAAAACAAAAACTAGAGACTCTGTACAATTATCACAAAGTGGAACAAATTTCAGGAAGGAAATGAATGATGAGCAGAGATAGACACTAAGAGTGTATGGGAACGGTGCTGGCTCTCACTGGCGTGACCAGGCAGACCCTCTCTAAAGAGGTGACAAGCTGAACTTGGAATATGAGGGGCCATGCAAGGAATTGGATGAAGCCTCCCCAGCCATAGGCACAGCGTGTGCAAAAGTCCTGTGATGTTAACAGGAGGAGAATGGCAAGAAGTAGAGTGTGTTTTTGAGCAGAGGAATGGTATGAGCTAAGACTTTCAGAAGCTTCCTCCTGCTTCTGTGCTGAGGAACTGCACAAATATCTGGCTTTTCACAAATATCGAAGCAATTCACATTGTCAGACACCTGGCTGGACACTTAAGATACAGAGATAAATAATTCACAGAATTCATTTCTGTTCCCTTGACACATGATTTTTTCAAATATTAAAACATTACCTTAAAAATAATCTTATTTATTACTCAATGTAAGATCATTTCTGGGTCAGCTATAGATGGGTGTGAGGTGCTGGCCATCAACCCTGACAACCTGAGTTTGATCCCCAGGATCCACACAGTGGAAGGAGAGAACTGACTCCCAAAAGTTGCTTTTCGACCTCCAAACGTGGCAGAGGCAGGCAGATCTCTATGAGTTTTAGAGCAGTCTGGTCTAAAAAGTGAGTTCCGGGACAGCCAGGGATACAGAGTAAGACCCCATGTCAACGAGGCGTCCTCAGCAGCTCAAGGAAAGGTTCCAGGACTGCCCCTCCACCCCCACCTCGGATAGCACAGCCTTCAAAACCGTATCTGGTATATATCAGGAGTCCCTAAGCGTTATACTAAAGACCCCTAGGTACTGTGACGTGTGACAACACTTTGGCTATTTTCTTATCCATTCCCAGACAACTTAAATATCCGGGCTGTTGGGGAAGTTTAAAATGTTTTTATGCACTGTTAAGTGAGGGGCTAGCCTAGGTCTTGGCATTCTGTATTGTTTGAAGGTGTTGGATTTATGAGGGAGTTGTTTAATTGCTCATGATCTGCATGTGCTATCAGCAGACTGAGGAGTTCTGAAAGAATAAATACACCTGAGCTCAGATGCTGGGGGTTCCACTGTCGATCGAGTATGATGCTGGCCAGGACAATGGTTCCCTCTGCTGAGGTCTGGCAGGGTTTACATGTATGAAGATGCCTTCTTGTTCTGTTTGCTGAGCCCACACAGCAGCATACTACTACACTGGGCTTCTATGAAGACATATCCCTTCCCTCCAAAGAGGACTTTGCATTTTAGAACATGGCCTGTGACTCTTTAGATGAGTTATGCTCCAGAAAGCAGTACTGATGCAAGGAGTTGGAGAACTTGTTCAATGTGAAACAGACAGAGGGAGGACCCTGCTTGGAAGGGAGGAGGTTTAGGAAAGAAGTGGGGACTCACGCCCAGGGCTCACCCCTCACTTCTGGGTCTCTGGGAATCTGCAGTTTCTACTGGGGCTTTATTTCTGATGTCTTCTTTGGTGAATGAGTTTGTTCTATTTCTCCAGATTGCATTCTGGAAGAGTCCAGATGTATTGATGTACCTTATTCCTCTATAACCAGTTCTGAAGTCTTGCTCACAGGCATGCCTCCAGAGCCTGGTATGATGTGGGTGCTCAGAGACCTAGCTGTGGAAGGCACCTACCCTATAGGAAGAGTGTGGGTTCAGATGAAGTGGGAGGTGAGATGTGTGTCGACAGAACACTCTCCTGGCTGAGCAAACCAGCCAGAGCTACAAACATCTGTCTAGTTGGTGTCAGTTGTGGGCACCAGTGGGGGAGCTGCTATGGCGAGCACTGCTTCTGATCAGTGTCTTTTTCCTACAGCTGGAGATAAAAAACCATGTGTTCTTCAGTCCCATAAACTGGGACGACCTGTACCACAAGAGGCTGACTCCACCCTTCAACCCAAACGTGGTAAGCAAGCACAGGGCTCTTTCCAGATTTGGGCTTCTGGATTCCCAGGGCTAGTAGGATCTAAGCCAGCTCTCTATACAGTGTGGAGAGCTGAGGTTCCAAGAGTCTTAGTGATTCGTCCAGGGCAACAAGAATTAGAACTGGTTCTAACTGCTCTCACTCCTGACTGCTAGCTCAGCCTTAGAAGGACTAGCCACGGGTTGCTCCTTCATATTCCAGTTCTAGCACCATAATCCCACCACAGAGTTGAGCTCAGGCTAGCCTTCAACTCAGAATCCTCCTATGCAGAGCTGAGTGTTGAGTCTGCAGGCAAGTGTCACTCCACCCAATGCACAAACAGGTTTTAGAGTACTCAGTGTCACATAGTTCACCCAGGCAGAGCCAAATCTTTAGATCTTTTCCTGATGATAAAAAATTGGCTAGGTGAGTTGGGCGGTGGTGGCACACACCTTTAATCCCAGCACTTGGGAGGCAGAGGCAGAGGCAGAGGCAGGTGGATCTCTGTGGGTTCGAGGCCAGTCTGGTCTATAGAGTGAGTTCTAGGATAGCCAGAGTTACAAAGGAGAAACCCTGTCTTGAAAAAACAACGTGTATTTCTTGAACAAGGTGTGTAAATGAAGTTGGAAGCAGCAATGTGGAAAGGGCTGGGTATCTCAGCAGGCAAGAGAAACCACTGTTGCTAGACTTCCTTCCACACCTGAACACTGCCAGCACTCATTCACGATTAAATGTTTCCTCTGAGGAATTCCTACCCATGAATGTGACACGAGATTTATTTGTCCTTTTTCCCTTTATTGTGAGACTCTGTAGTCTAGGCTATCCTAGAGACTATTTCACTGTGTATCCCTAACTGGCCTCAAACCATGGTGATCCATCTGCCTTCTGAGTACTGGGTTTACAAGAGTGAGCTACCATGGCCAGCTAGCACCAGTTTTGTGTGTGTGTGGTGTATGTGTTATGTGTGTGTTGTTTTTTGAGACAGGGTCTCGCTATGTAGCCCTGGCTATCCTGTAACTTCACTATGCACACCAGGCTAGAATCAAACTCACACAAGGCCACCAGGCTGAGACCGCTGTTTTTACCAGGTTCTTGGTAAAAATGGTCAGATAGGATCCATTTAGTCCTGGGGCCTTCTTTTTTGGATTTTATTTTTGTCTTGTTGGGGATGGAACTGAAACCTCACACGTTAGGCAAGTGCTTTACCACTGAACTACACCCCAGTTTGTTTTTTTAATTTCTTGAGACTTAAGATGACAGTAAGTATACTTTTGAACATATTGTAACTGTGGAGGATGTTAACACAATTCTCAATTAAGAGGGAGTGAGAGATAGTCTATTCTGGAGCCAAATATGAGTGACCATGGCTTGAAAATGCAGATTTAGCTTACCTCAAATATCATGTTCCAACATTGAAACAGTTTGCTGAACATTTTATAATAGCATTTTATAATATTGGTGGAAACATTAGGTAGGCAGGTTATAGCAAAGTGGGGAAATTGATGTTGTAGGCCTCAGATGCTACGTAAGACAATCTTATAGTCTTTTATACACTGCAAAGGTTTTTATCTGTAAGCCACAGGATGTTAGGTCAGACAGGTGTGCAAGGAACAGCTGCTAAGGAAGTGGGGAACGGCTAAAGATAGCTCAAGGTAAACTGTAATTAAGCTCCAGACCTGCAACATTCCAACCCCTCCACAATTACTAAAGATCTTATCAGTTAATTAGACCTATGGAATGGTGCAATTCTTTCCAGGAACTTTGGTTCACAAGAAAGAATGTTCATAGAGTCCCAGGGAGGGACACAGGATAATACAACAATTTGTGGGCATAGTGAGACACAGTGGAGGACCCCTGCTTCTGCTATCACTATGAGACCTCGAATACATTTCTTTAGTGCCACATTCTTCATTTGTTAAAAAAAAAAAGGAAACTATTTGGTTGTCAAGAACTACACAGTTAACAAGGGTGGGCAAGAAATATGGGTGGAATTCACATTCTGGTCCAGGAACTCTGAGCTCTGGACTGAACCACTGCACTCTATGGCCCTTCTGAGAAGCTGAAACCATGGCTTGTTTGTTTCCCCAGCCTAAGACCTGCAGGCTAAAGCAGATCTGCAGAACCTTCTTCCACTTCCTGCTTACCAGCTTATGTCACAAATCCCAGGGGTAGGGTCTTTTCCTCCACAGAAAGACTAGTGACGGTTTGCTCTTGACCTCTACAGTAGAAGGCTTCAAATAACAATCTTTTAAAAAGGTTTTATTTATTCTTAATTACATGTACATATGTAGGTGGTTTGTGTAGGTGGGTGTGGTGTAGGTACCAGCCGAGGCCAGAAAAGGGCATCAGATCCCTTGGAGTTGGAGTTACAGATGGATGTTTGTGCAGCTTCCCAAAGGGTACTTGTGTCCTCTGTAAGAGCAGCAAGCATTCTTAACTGCTGAGCCATCTCTCCAGCCCCTGGACAACAGCATTCTATTTGGACGCCATGGGATTTTCAGAGTAGAGCAGGCCAGCTGTTCTCTGCAGAGCCCTCTCAAGTCTGTGGTTAGCCGTGAGACAGCTGGAGCTCATAGTCTAGAATTATCTCACTTGTGTTTTCTCCCTGAGAGCTTTCACCTCCATCAAACCAGGCTGAGTTTGTGTGCATAGTGGTCTCCAGGTACATTCTTCAAGCCTTTGTTTGGCAATGTCTGATTGGCCAGTCATGTGACTGGACCATGAAAAAGATGGAGATATCATTCTATCTCTGGAAGAGAAGTGGAGAATCTATTATAATTTCTTTCTTTCTTTCTTTCTTTCTTTCTTTCTTTCTTTCTTTCTTTCTTTCTTTTTCTTTCTTTCTTTCTTTCTTTCTTTTTTTCTTTCTCTTTCTTTAAAATATAGATCATGCTGGCCTTAAACTCACAGAGATCTATCTACTTGCCTCTGCCTCCCAAGTGCTGGGACTGCAGGTGTGCACCACTATGCTGTTTGTTTGTGATCATTTTTTTTTCAAGTTCCCACATAGATCTCCCTCCAATAATGGCTGAGCAGCCCTAGTGTCTCTACCATGTTATCCTATTTTGTCTATACCATTGAGGACTCACCAGTCCCCTAAATGATCCTCCAGTTTCCTCCTCCATCATATAAGGCCCTTGAAAGTAGAGGCTTATTCTCCTTTGTCCTCCCATATTCCCAGTGCTATACAGTGCCTGGTAAGCATTTAGGGGATATATATATCCCCAGACTATATATATATTTTTTTTTTCAATGGCTTGTCTGGGGATTGGTGTGGAGCGTAAGACAGTGACTTTTAAAATACAAACGACCAGGAAGCACTCAAGGGGAAGGCCTGATACACCTCTTCCAGGCTCTGGGATCCTTTGGTGACTCTGATTCCAGTGCTTCCTTTTCACCCTTGGCTTCTACTGACAGGAAGGACCGGCTGACTTGAAACACTTTGACCCAGAGTTCACCCAGGAAGCTGTGTCCAAGTCTATTGGCTGCACACCTGACACCATGGCCAGCAGTTATGGGGCCTCAAGCGCATTCCTTGGGTTTTCCTATGCCCAGGATGATGATGACCTCTTGGACTCATAGGAGACAAGCATTTGTGAAGCCACCAAGACCAGCTGGCAACCGCAGGGACTACCTTCCACCGCCAGTAAGACACAATGAGTTTGATGACTCAAAGAGGAGGAGAGTATTTTCTATTGTATAAAAGAACAGCACAGGGCTCAGGCTGGCAGGGCAGGTTGCCAGATACCCAGGAGCTGTCTGTAGTTCTGATTAACCCTTCTTGAGAAATGGCTTCTGTGTTGTTGTTGCTGTGACAAAATATCCAAGAAAAGTAATGTAAAGAGGATCTCTTTGGGCTCACAACTTCAGAGGCTTCAGTCCACGGTTGGCTGGCCCCATTGCTGTGCTCTTTAGCCAAAACTGAGTCCTCTTGGTGGGAGGAGTGGCTACCAGGGAGCAGAAACAGAAGACTGGGCTGGGAATAAGATATACCCTTCAGAGTTAGGTCCCAAGTGACCTACTCCCTTCCAAGGGTGGTCCACTTTTTAGTTATCACCTTGAGATGCCATGAAATTACACACACGGACTAAATCACTGATGAAGCCTGAGCCCTCTTGATCTGATCATTTATCAAAAGCCCTATCAGCGGAACACAAGAACCTTCAGAAAACACAATCCAAACCACGTCTTTGAATGTTGGGGTTACATGATCAGGAAATGGTTACTGGTACTCTAGCCACTCTTGTGTTCTAAGCAAGGGAAAAGAAGAAATGGGCCAGGTGTGGGGGCAAAAGGGTACCATTAGTTTCCCAGAAGCCCAGTGGCTTCCCTTAGCATGTCATAAATTCCCCAGCCCTAGTGGAATGGAACCAGGCACAAGCTACCTCTCATACCAAAGGTGTTCAAATGCTGAGGGAAACAGGGAGAATGTTGCACAGGCAACCAGCATTCTGTGAGAGAGCCTCTTGGTATCTGAATTTTTATTTCAGTGTGAAAAAATGATGAGATGTAGTAAGCCTGTAGTGTATTGCCTATGGGTTCACATTGCTCTGCATGACAGTGTCTTTGTTGTGGGTAGTATTGGATGCAGCGAGTATTTGTTACTGGGTAAAAGGTGCCTTAACAACTTTGAATATCCAAGGGATTACCTACTTTTGAGCCTTGATGGGGGCAGGGATGGCTACCTCCATTTAGAATAGCAGAAAATGCTAGATTCTGACTCCCTTCATCCTTCCCCCTGAGCTCAGTCAAAGCATGTGGTCCAGAGATGCATCTGCACCACACCTGGGCCCAAGGATGGGACTGGGAATTCTCTTTTAAATTCTTCCTGTAGAAGGTTACAACGATATTGTAACAGCCAGTCCTCAGTGTACAGGGCTGCAGCAAAGCTCCTCGAGGAAGCCTCAAGGTTTCGGAGTCTTTTAACACACTCCTTTTTTTCTTAGTCATCCAAAGTCAGCCTCAGAATACTTCTCTTGGGTGAGCCGTGGGGCAGATGTTCATGTCTGTCAGCAATCTTATTCCAAATAACCCTAAAATAGGAATTACTAACCCTTCTTTTGCCAATAAAGAGACAAGGTCAGAGAAACTGCTACTTGCTTGAAGGCCACACCACTAACACGGAATGGGATGTGGAAATATGTAAATCAGGCCTTTACCCTGTAACCTTTTGGACAGGTCTGTTCCTCCTTCAGGCTGTTAGGACCAAGAAATGACTGGGTATCTCTCCTGAGAGTTTGGCTCAGTGCATACCCTTAATACCAGGGAGGCAGAAATGGGTGGATCTGTGAGTTCACGGCTAGTCAGGAATACACAGCTCTCAAAAAGAAGAAAGAAAAAAAACCAACCCCCCTCCAAACAAAAACCAACACTCTTAGAGAAAGGCAAGAACTGACTAGAACAAGTCAGGAGTATCACAAGTCAGTGATAAAGAGGGGTCATGAGGAGACCCTCACTCCGGTTCTGGGCCTGGTTATCAAGCTCGTGTTCTTTACCTAAGCACAGAGCCGAAGCCCTGGAGGCCAGTCTCCTGGCTAGCTAATAAACTCCAGGTATTCAGGATTCATCAATTCAAAAGGTTTATTCTGGCCAGTCAGAACATGAGCATGTATATTCAGGTCACTGCCTGTGCGGGGTAGATTATTCTGCTTTGTTTTCTTTTTCACAAGCCCGTGGCACATACTTCAGGGTGCCCTGATTAACTTGTTGGTTTGCGGACAAGAGGAGGATTTTCTTAGGATCAGTATATGCAGGTGATTTGTACTGCTTTTTCCTCATAATTTGGTCCCACTCCTCTCCTCTGTTTATCCTCTCTGTCCCCATGCCTTGGGCCGATGGGGGATGGGTCTGAGAGACATGAAAACAAAACAAAAGTAACATTGATGTATTAGAGATCAAAGCTGAATCAAGAATTACTATTAAGCTTTGGTATGGAAAAGAACTGGTTTCCATCTTACCTAATGCCGGTTAACTGTTAGAGGTGGGGCGCAAGGAGAAGATAAATCCTCCCACCTACAGAACTGTAACTGTCAGAAACCTGAATGTACTTTGACAAGTCCACAATCAGCTGGTTCTGTTCTCAGATTGTAAAATGTTTGACCAGGATAGAAAACAAAAATGAAGAACAAGTATGCTATTAAATTGATTGTGTTATGTTTATTGAGAATATCCCAAGTTTTAAAAAGTTGATATTTGTATGTATGTGTGTGTGTGCATGCACATAAACATGCCACAGGTCAGACGACAACTTCAGAAATCAATTCTCTACTTCCATTATGTGGGACCCAGGGATTTAACTTAGGTTTTCAGACTTAGCAGCAAATGGCTTTTAATCAGCTGAGCCATCTCACTGGCCCCATCCCAAACTTTATAAGCAACATCTATAATCCTCACTAACTATTTAGGAATTGTTCGAAATTTACAAACTGGTGGGACATACTAAGTTTAACCTTGTCTAAATTCACCTAGCTGAAACAAGTCATAGTCAGAAACTGAATCTGAGAACAGCTGACTCTAAAACCTTCGCGCTCCTTCTGCAACCTAGAAAGATGGGAGAAATGCTCTGGGAGGTGCTGTCTTTCTGGTCTAGGAAACACTGTACGTGAGAATGATCCTGTGACTTGCCCGACTCTAGATCGCTTTCATTTACGGTATTCAAGTTTGCATGCTAGGCAGCAATCCTTGAAAAATTTCCGTGCTGGAGATGTAACTCAATGGTAAGAGTGTTTGATGTGGAAAGCTCTGGGTTTGATCTTCAGGAGGAGGGATGAGAAAATTCCCCTTCACACTTTTTCTCACTTTTTCAATTCGTGTGACCATAGTTGTGAAAATGCCAGACAAGTTGTGTATTTTAGTATCCTAAACCCCTACTGATCTATATATGAAGACATGTATAAATGAAAATCAGGACCGCTGGGGTGCTTACACTCGACTGCTCCAAGTCTCGACGCTGCAGACGCTTTGTGCACAAATCCACAGCCCCCTTGGTGAAGGCAGAGTGATCTCAAAAGGATTCAAGCGTGTTTATCGTTTCCATGGCAATCGAACCCGCTTCCCCAGCTGTACAGTAATACTGCATCTCCGACCCCTCACAGCTCCCTAATGCAGTTTCTACTTCTAAATTTTGGTAAGACTTGACATTTTAGAGTTCCAGGCCTCCCAAACCTCTCATTCCACCGCCCTGCAGGTATTTCTGCCTGACCCAAAGCCTGCCCAGACGCAATGCGCCTGCGCCCTGGAGCTAAGCGGGGCGTGGCTTCCCGCTGCAGGCCCGCCGCCTAAGCCCGCCTAGTCTCCGCCCTGAGGGAGGCCCGAGCTCGGGGCCTGGGGCCCTGCCATCTTTATCGGTCTCTTATAGCAGTTGTTAGGAAACGAACGAAATGGGTTTCTTATTAAAAAGTGAATCCTCAAGCTGGGCAGCACCCTCACCCGTGGGAACAATCCGGCCCGGCGCTAAGCCCCGCCTCCTACCCATCAGCCCTCACGTCCTCGGCCAATCAGCATTGCCTCTGTCGCTCTGTCGTCATCACGCCTCTGCGGAAGTCGCTCGGGGCCCAGAGCCACGCCTTCTCGGCGCGCGGCCTTGGATACCTGGCGGCCTCTGGCCTCAGGTAAGGAGAGGTCGGGTCGTGCGAGCCTGCCGGGCGCTGGGAGGCCTGGGGATAATGACCACCTCTTGTGCCGCCCTGGGGCGCCTAGGCCAGCCTTGTGGGAAAGCCGAGGTCGGCAGAGGTAAACTGAAGCTGCGGAAATGGGCTGGGAAATGGGCTCTGGCTCCTCATACTGTGCGGAGGTGTCCTGCAGAGTAGGAAAGAGCCCCGGACCCGGAGCCATCAAGTCATAGCCTCATCTGTCATTGCTACCTCCCTAGGTTTTTAAGTCACTCATCAGGCAAAATTTGATTTACTTAGTAAGGTTACTGAAGAGACAGTGTTTCCCAAATAATTGTTTTAATAGTTTTATCATTACTGCTTTTTGGCCTTTTCCTATTCTTAAAGGAAACTCATTTCTAATTCTAATAGGACAGGACTCGGATCTACCGCTCTCACCGGGGGCTAAACTACAATAAACTGTAACTCGAAGTGTATTCTTCCTTTAAGAGCCATTCAATGCCCAAAGAAGGTTAGTCACTTTTCCCAGAAATCTGCCCATCAGCAAACAAAACGAAGCAAAACAAAAACCGCGTCGTGCAAAAGCAGAAAAATATAAATTCCAGTACCGACTGTGATGCTTATGTTCGCTGTGGCATAATGTAATAAGAGGTCAATGTCGTGACTAATGTGATCCTTAAGACTTTCTAACCAGGAAACTGGAGAGGGCAGAATACTGCATTGTATGTACACAAAATGAAAACACATACACAAGCACGGGATGGAACATAAAAAGACATGTCTGTCACATGATAAAATTAACATAGCAAAATGTTTTCGATTTCATGGAAGGGGTTCTGGATGTAGCTTAGAAGAGTGCCTGCATGAGACCCTGGGTGTCTAGTCCTCAGCACAAAAAGAAAAAAAAAAAATCATTGGAAAGGCAGTACATGGTGGCAATGTGCCTGTAATCCCAGCACCCAGAAAACTAAAGATTTTAAAAAGTTCAGGGTCATCCTCCACTCCATAGTGCATTAAAGGCTAATCTGAGCTGTATGAGACTATCTCAAAAGAGAATACCGAAGGTATCTCATATCGGCTCTGAAAACATGGACTGGTATTGAGTAGCCTTTTAGTGATTTAAGAAAAAAATGGTGCCCGTTTTGAGCACCAAAATAAGTTTCAAATGGTTTTTCATTTTCAAAGTGTGGTTTCAAAGTTCCAAAAATGTTTTTAATTCACATTTATTTGTTGTGTCCGTGTGGGCGCACATGCCACTGAGCGCTTGTGGAAATCGAAAGACAACTTGCAGGAGTCATCCAATGGGCTTTTCAGGCGTGGTGGCAAGTGCCTTTAACTACTGAGCCATCTTCCAGTCCACAAATGGACCCAAATTTCAGTGTTAAAAAATTATATTGCATTTTTCTGCACAAGACCTATACCAAATTGGGCCTGTCAACATTCTCTCATAGAAGAGGAAGGGCTCAGGAGGCCCTGTCCCTCACTGAGGCTCTATGAGTACTTAAAAGTTGCTGGGGCAGGGAGAGACATTTTCTTTAGTGGTGTGGTATTGCCACCCATTTCTCATGCTCCCATAAACAGTCCTAACTAAACCTGCTTATTTCATTAAAAAAAAAAAAAAGTCATGAAAGTAGATGGAAGTATTTGGGAGGAAGAAGGGAATTAGTGCGAGGGGAACAAACTGTGAAATGGGGAGTGTGATTAAAAATTCGTTGTGTGCACGCGTGAAATTGTCAAATTAATATATGCTAGTAAGAATATTAATAATATATCACAAAGTCCAAGAAAAAAAAATCACTGGATGTACTTACAGATCTTTCCACAAGGAAAGCTCTTCTAAATACATCATGCCTTCCAGAAGTCAGAAAGAGAAAGATGAATACTTTTGGTTCTATAAGACATGTGACCTGCAAAATTAAGCCAAAAAGTTACCAAAAGCCGGGTCTAAAGGCAAATAAATAAACTTTTGAAAATTTTGTTTGATGATTGATTAGAAAATTATAAAACCCAATGGAAAAATAAGCAGAGGATGTGTGTGTGTGTGTGTGTTATGTTTATAAGAACTGATATTACTAGGGTTGGAAAGATGGCTCAGCAGTTAAAAGCACTGGCTGCTCTTCCAGAGGTAATGAGTCCAATTCCCAGCAACTGCATGGTGGCTCACAACCGTCTATAATGGGATATGATGCCCTCTTATGGCATGTGGGCATACATGCAGATAGTGCTCAATAAATAAAAAAGTTTTTAAAAAGTGTCTATGTGATACAGTAAAGTGAGGAGAATGACACAGACATTGTGACGTAGCAGTAGGATATTGTTATGGTTCATTGAATAAAGAGCCCTGTGATACCAAGACCAGCAATCTGATTGGCAGAATCAGCCAATGAGTGACTAATAACTGGATAGCGTATATAGCATTGACAGGCTAGACAAAGGAATGACTCGTGTGGAGGGCAAAGTACGGTAGCAAAGTGCTAAGATTTCATACTACCCAGAATGGCTCACAGTTTAAACTTACTTTCAGAACTTTCCGTTTAAAATTTCAGACCACATTTAACCTCTGGTAACAACCCGTGTTGGTAAAGATGACAAAGACTAGAAAACTGTTATGTGGAAACAAATTGTTAATGGATGTTTAAATTATTAGTGTTTGGGAGGGCAGTTTGTACTTTTTTTTTTTTTTTAACCATTCAATAGATAGTAATCCAATGCTGCAAAATACACAAAGCATCACGTTCGAAATGTTTTTAGGGAGATAGAGAGATGGTTGATACTGCCCTTACAGAGGACCCTGGTTTGGTTTCCAGCACTCACATCAGGTGACATGTAACCATCTGTAACTATCTAGGGGATCTGCCCTCTGGCCTCTGTAGGCACATGTTTATAACATACATATAAATAAAAATAAATGGGTGTATCGGTGCATAGGAGTGCAGGCCTTTAATCTCAACCCTTGGAGGCAGAGGCAGGTAGCTCTCTAAGTTTGAGGCCAGCCTGATCTACATGAGTGTCAGAACAGCCAGAGCTATATAGTGAGACCTTGTCTAGATAGATAGATAGATAGATAGATAGATAGATAGATAGATAGATAGAAAGATAGAATAAAAATTTTTTTAAAATGAGTCTAGAGATGTCTTTAGTATTTTACTAGCAAACAAAATTGAAAAATGTCACTAAGTTTATGATTGGTTAAATAGTTGTGGTACGTCCTTAAAACAGAATACTGTATAATTATTTGGAAGAATTGGTCAATACATATGGACAAGGAAGGATGTCAAACAGAGTGTTTTGGAGTAGCATTTATGGTAAGATCTTATTTCATAAAATAACCTATGTTATACCTAATGTAATCTAGAGAGCTACGCTTGACAGTAGTGAGCAGTGAGGAATTTCTTTGGAAATATGATCTCAGCATATAAGAAGAGGGTAGTGGTAGGCAAGATCATGATGAAAGTAGATTGGTAGGAGAGCCAGAGGAACAGCCTGAAAGCTAAAGCCATGCACAGGCTGGGTCCGGTCTGGCCGTTGGCTTCTCGGCTCTGATTATGCATTTTACTCCCAACCTTTGAGTATCATAAAGATTTTATAGGTAGGTGCAGGCACTTTTAAAATACTGTTTCTCCGGTTTGTCTTTTATGTATAAGGTAACCATGGAGAAGGAGGTGAGGAGTACCATTCTTTTCAATGCATACAAAAAGGAGGTGTTTACCACCAACACTGGCTACAAATCTTTGCAGAAAAGACTTCGGAGTAATTGGAAGATTCAGAGGTAACCATGATTTTGGGCAGTTTTCTAAGTGATAATGGTGGCCTGGTGGCAGAACTGAGTAGTAATCTTTTAACTTTGATTGTTTAGGTGGGAGGGACTCGATTTAAAGATTTCTCAGTCAATAATTTGAAGATCAGTGTGCATATTTTTAAGTTGCCCACCCGTAAAAATATTCATTATAATTACTCATATATAATATTTTAAGATGACAGAAATTTTCTCCATATTTTTTACTTAATGTTAGCTAAAGGGCAGAGAAGTTATCCTCCAGATTTTAAGTTGATTTAATACTTCAGTTCAGGGGAAGGAAAAGTGAGAGTTGAATGAGAACGTCTCTGTCTTTAAATGTCTTTTTCCTCCTTGTCATGAGGATTGAACCTAAACCTTGCACAGACTACAAGTACTATATCACTAAGTTAAAACTCCAGTCCTTAATTTTTTTTTTCCCCAATGAGTGAAACATGTAGTTGTTTAAATTAAGTGAAGAGACAGGCTTGGCTTGGTGGCATGTGCCTGTAATCTCAGCACTTGGGAGGTAGCAGTAGGTAGAGTAGGAGTTCAAGACTAGACCTAACTACCTAGTAAGTTTGGGGCCAGCTTGGGCTACATGAGACCCTGTCTTAAAATGTAGATAAACTAATGGAAGAATTGATTGAATTAGTAGTTGGAAGACTTCTTTATACGTTATTGTGGGTTAATTTGACCTCCTTTGTTTATTGGAAGTATCTGAACAGAGGCTGGATTCCTCTAGGGCACCCATGTGAGGGGGCTCTATCTCACTTTGGGAGAGAGGCTGTTCTGGGTCATTCTAGGCCCCTAACTATCTCAGCCATTATGGTTCCATATAGTCAAAAGGCTAAAATAACTCATAAATTGGTTTAATTATGGATCTAACTTGCTCTTAAAATCATATTTCCAGCATAAAAGATGAAATTACATCTGAGAAGTTAATTGGGGTGAAACTATGGATCACAGCTGGCCCGAGGGAGAAGTTTACTGCAGCCGAGGTGAGGAGCACTCATACAGAAACTAAGAGAGGTGACAAGCCTGGAGTCATGGATTTGAGTCCCCTTCTACACCTACTGTGTTGCCTTAGAGTAGTCATCTCTCCTTTGTGGTGATGAACTTTGGTAACTCCTGAGGGGTCTAAACCCAAGGGTAAGGTGGTTAAGGGTCAGGCACACTTCTTTGCCATAATTTTACTTTGAACATAGGAAACTCCTGTGTAGGCCAGGCTGGCCTCAAATCTGTGATCCTCTGGTATCCCCTTTCTGAGTGCTAGAATTATAGGTGTGCCCCACCATGCTCAGTTTATCTATGAATTTAAACCCATAGTTAAGGTGACATTTATAATGCAGGTGGATGCTAGTCATAAGTGCTGGGTCCTCTTACAGGTCTGCACCACCACACTTTGTTTTATGTAGTGCTGGGGATCAAACTCAGGCCCTTGTACCTGCTAGGCAAGCACTTTACAACCTGAGCTACAACCCCAGTCCCTTTTTGAGCATTTTAGCACTTTAATGCTCAAAGGTAAACTTGGAGATAGATCTTTTTGTGTGTTTTTGTTTTTCTGAGACAGAGTTTCTGTACATACCACTGGGTGACCTGGAACTCACTATGTAGACCAGGCTGGCCTTGAGCTCACAGAGATCCGCCTACTTCTGCCTTCTGAGTGCTGAGATTAAAGGCGTGCACCATCAAACCTGGAGGAGATAGATCTTACTTATAGAGAAAATTTATACTATCCTATGAACATTTAAATGGCTTACAGGTTTGAAGTGTTTATTTTTAGTTAGTTAAGGCCTTATTCATGGTATAAGTCTTGCGACCCTATTCAGAGTCTGTCTGTTTTTTCCTTCACATAGTTTGAAGTCCTGAAGAAGTACCTTGACAATGGTGGGGATATCCTTGTGATGCTGGGAGAAGGGGGAGAATCCAGATTTGATACCAATATTAACTTTCTTCTAGAAGAATATGGAATCATGGTTAATAATGGTGATTATTATACTACATTTTATTTATTTGTGTGTGCATGTTTGTGCCAACAGTGTACATATGGAGGTCAGAGGACCACTTGGAGAGTTGGTTCTCTCCTTCTACCATGTGGATTTCACGGTTCAAACTCAGGCTGTTAGACTTGGTGGCAAGCACCTTTACCCACTGAGCCGTCATTGGCTCAGTAATTATTATTTAAACATCAGAATTTATTGCCTGTTTAACGTTTATATCATAACCCTCTTGGCCCTCTGGTACAGTGGAAAAGAACAAAAAACTGTTGCCCAGGTCAGGTCATTTGTTCAACCATTCTGAGCTCCCTAGTAGACTGGACCTTTGATAAAATGGGAGGGATTTGAACAGAGTTCTAGGTTTCTGTTCATTGCAGAATTTGAGTGAGTCTCTATGTCAAGCTTGTTTCTTACCTAAAACGTACCTCCTCTTTTCCCCATAAGACGCTGTGGTTAGAAATGTATATTACAAGTATTTCCATCCTAAGGAAGCTCTGGTTTCAGATGGCGTGTTGAACAGGTAAGCGTGCTGAAAAGCGGAATGCCCTTGACATGGCTTCCTTTCTTCCCACACACTCTTTGCCACCACACCTCCCTTCTTGGCCCTTTTGCTTTATTATGATTTATTATATTGTATGACAGCTTCTGTTCTTCAAATTCTATTCTTCCATCTTTGGTCAGTGTACTTTCCACTCCAAGTAAAAGAAAACCCCATCCAAGTGGGACTAAACACCAAAGCTTTATTGCTTTTGTCCTGGAAAGCCTGGAAGTAGGGGAGATCAACTGAAGGAGTCACAGCATTAGGACTTCAGTTCCATTGCTCTCAGCTGTGCATTCCTGTGTGTGTGTGTAGTAAGGTTGTCGTCTCCCACTCCCTTTTACTTTTTTGTTTACAAAAATTTTGACAAGGTCTCCATATGTAGCCCCGTCTAGCCTAAACTTGTGATCTTCTTATCTTTCCCACCTCCCCCTTGTGCTGGAATTACAAGTGTGTGTGCCACGGCAAGCTTCCAGTGAGTTCTAACAGTTCCCTAATCCATAACTACTCGGCACACCATCTAGAGATAACATAATATGATTTGGTCTCACCGTTCCCTCAAGAGTAGTTAGTTCCAAGGTTTGCTGTTTGTGCCATGTTGGTCCCATCTCATCCTGGACTGACCCTGGTTTTACCTCATGGAGACTGAGACTGAGTCAGATTTTACTGCTCTGGATCCTAAGATACACGAGGGAAATTTTGGAAATGGGAAACAAATACATGAGATATATTAGATGCCCCATGAGTTTTTTCCCTCATTGAAAATTATTCATTCTACATTTGAGCTTGCCATATGCAAGTCCTCTGCTAACTCTAGGTACACAGTGTAGCATGTGCATCTAGGCTATAGACCCTTTCTTCAGGTAGAAAGATGGAGAAACTGAAACAGTGTGGCTGTATACACCTGTAATTCCCCACAGTTGGGAGTCTAATACAGAAGGATTGGCTCAATTTGAGGTTAGCCTGGGCTAAATTATGAGTACCAATCTTGCCAACAGTGCCACATGGAAAGTCTTCCTTTCCTTCTTCTTTCTTTCCTTTTTGTATATTTTCATTCTTTGAGAATGAAATCTATTTTGATCATTATCACCTTCCACTCCTCCCCTAATTCCTCCCAGATCCACCCCAACTCCCCACTCCTTCCAACTTTGTATACTCCTTTTTTAAGACCCTATTCCTGAAACAACACAAAAGAGGAACTAAACTGAATATTTGTCTAGTTTTTTTTGTGTGTGTGTCAGTCTCATATAGCCTAGACTAGCTTTGAACTCTTGACCTTTCTACCTTTCCCTCTCAAGTTCTGAGATTACACAAGTTGTACCACCAGGCCCTGTTTATATGGTTCTAGAGATTGAATCCAGGCCTGGTGCATTGCTAGGCCAGCACTCTTTCAACTGGAAGAGTGGTGAACATGGAGAGCACACACACACACATATGCACATTCCAACTTGGAACTCAGAGAGATCCGCCTGCTTTTGCCTCCCAAGTGCGGGGAATAAAGGCGTGCATCACCATGCCTGTGGCACCTGGTCCAAGCCTAATTTTTTAATGTTAATTTTTGAAGCATCTGAAAAGAATGTGGATGTGCTTTTATTTAATTTTTAAAATGCCAAGTACTGTTGATGAAAGCAATGTGAAATGCCCCAGTTTCTTCTCTTGATCAATTTTAATGTTTTTCTTCTAGAGAAATTAGCCGAGCTGCAGGAAAGGCTGTGCCTGGAATCATTGATGAAGAGAGCAGCGGAAACAATGCCCAGTGAGTGCGTTTCTACTCTGGGGAGTAGAAATGAAGAGTTGTCTGGTTATAGATGTAATTCTCACCAAAATAACTCCCAAACCATCAGCAACAAAAACTCAGCTGGGAGCTGGAGAGATGGTTCAGCAGTTAAAAGTGCACACTACTCTTGCAGGGCCTGGGGTCGATTCTCAGCATCCATATCAGGCTGCTCACTGTCACCTATAATTCCAGCTTCAGGGATCTGGCGCCATGTTCTGGACTGTGTGGACTCCTGCACACACACACACATATGCACATAATTAAAAGAAAAACAAAAACCCCAGCCCATATTCTTGCTTAAAAGGAAGAAAAGTAGAAGTTCTGCACTGTAAATCCATGCTCCTCCCTTGAAAAGAATCATTGTGTCTTAAGATTATGGAATGTAGATTTCTAGGTTTGTTTTTCCCATATAATGATATAATGACTGGATTAAATTGGATACTTTCTAATTTATCTAAGCAGTGGTAGAAGTAATTGTCCAAAGTCACATGAATAATGTGTTATCAGAACTTAGATTCAAACCTATGTAGTTTGCTCCAGAGTCTACTTTTCTTTTGAGACAAGGTCTTGCTATGTGTCTCAGGCTGGCCTGGAACTTGCTATGTAGTGTGAGCTTGGAGTCTTTTTGTGTCAGGCCTTTGAGTGCTGAGATTACAGGTGTATGTCATCATGTCATGCCAGAGCCTGTACTTGACTAGGTTGGTTTTTATTTTATTTACTGTGTCTCTGTGGTGGTGGTGGTGGTGGTGGTAGTGGAGGGTTGTACACATGTGGAGGTTGGAGAACACCTTGCAGGTATTCTCTCCTTCCACTGTGTAGTTCTGAGGCTTGAACTCAGGATTGGCAGAAGCATCTTTATCTGTTACACCATTTCATGGCTCTTCAAGTTCATCTGTAATCATTTGGATGTGTTTGTTTTCTTACAGGGCTCTCACCTTTGTCTACCCTTTCGGTGCCACCTTGAGCGTTATGAAACCAGCAGTCGCTGTTCTGTCCACAGGCTCTGTCTGCTTCCCACTTAACAGACCCATTCTGGCTTTCTACCACTCAAAGGTACTGACTTTATATCTAAGAGATATGGAGGGAATTGTCTTGTTACTGAAGTAATAATACTACTTTGTGATGGTCACACACCTATTATGCCAGCACTTGGAAGGCAGAGGGAAATGGAGCTCTGTGAGTTCTAGGCTAGCATAGTCTACATAGGAAGTTTCAGGCCAGCTAAGATTACATAGTAAGACCCTGTCTTGAAAAGAAAGAAAAGAAAACAACAATAAAATAAGAATCTATTTCTGTGAAACATTTGCTTTTTATGAGGTAGAACCTGAAGTCTGTTTTCCCACTGAACAATTAGATTTATTTTTTTCTTTACTTTTTAATTTTTTTCAATGTTTATTTTTATTTTATGTGCATTGGTGTTTTGCCTGCATATGTCTTTGTGAGGGTGTCAGATCCCCTGGAACTGGAGCTACAGCCAGGTGTGAGCTACTGTGGGAATTGAACTCTGCGGTTCTAGAGGAGCAGCCAGTGCTCTTATCCTCTTATCCACTGAGCCATCTCTCCAGCCCAATTGGATTTATTTCTAATTATTTGTAATCATGACTATAGATTGTGTTTAGTGTCTCTGTATGTTTCAGATTGTTGGTTGCAGGGATTTTTTTTGTTGTTTTGTTTTTTGCTTCTTTTGACATTTTTCTTTTTTTGCCTTTATATGTATGCATGGAGTATGTGTGTGTGTGTTTATCTGTGTGTGTGTATGTGCATGTACCTGCATTTGTGTGTGTGAATATGGACATACATTCCATGGCATAAAATGGAGGTCAGAGGACAACCTTGGAGATTGGTCTTAATCTTCGACTTTGTTTGAGACAAGGTCTTCTTGTTTTGTTTGAATTTATGTTGCACATAAAATTCCAAGGGGTTTTTTTTTTCTTTGACTCTCATAACCACACAGGAGCACTGTGGTTATGGACATGTGTGTGCTACCTCTGCTGACTTTATATGGGTTCTGGGAATTCAAACTCAGGTCCCCATGCTCACCCAATACCTACCAAGCTATTTCTCTAGCCTTGGCTGCAGATATTGACAACTTTAGCAGCAGTGTGGTGAAAGAACTCATGCACTGAAACCTAATCAACACTGACCATCATTATTCATATTTACCAGAAAGGCAAAGATGCTTTGTTTTTATTTGTTGAAAAATAGTAATGTAGGTGTTAGAAAGATGGTTCACTGGTTAAGAGCACTTGCTGTTCTTGCAGAGGCTCCAGTTTGGTTCCCAGAACCCACATGATGGCTCCCAACTACCTGTAACTGTAGTTCCATGGGATCTGATGACTTCTCTGGCCTGCACAGGCTCTTACATGCACATGGTACACATGTATTCATGCAAATGAAGTATCACATACATAAGTGAAAAGTAAGTCTTTAAAAAATAAATAACAGTAAAGAGTAATCGTTTTCATCATTGATGTTTCTCAAATGTCTTCGTGTAAACTGGCATTTATTGGTCTATCAGACAGTTGCTAATGTGATAAATGATACACGCAGTATATTTTGGGATCTAAGGATCTGACATTTCTTACCAACAGAACCAAGGTGGCAAGCTGGCAGTGCTTGGCTCATGTCACATGTTCAGTGACCAATATTTGGATAAAGAAGAAAATAACAAAATTATGGTAAGTTTTTCTCTTTTATCAAATTAATGCACACTATGTAAGTATGACTTTCATGATTTTAGAAAATACTGATAAGTACAAAGTTGAGTCAGGCATAGCCCTTGGTTTAAAGAAGTTTATAGTGTGTCAGGAGAGTGACAGGTTGGTGAGTCTAGAAAACGTATTAGGAAGCATGCTGAACTGGAGTCATAGCTGACCCTGGACAAGTGGTGAGGAGCAAGGCCTCACTTGTAAAACCAGTAGCTGAAGCTTATGCTGAAAGCACAGGGAGCTCTTGCCGGATTTACAACAACCTTGGTGGTACTCAGATCCCTCTTGGTCGTGTGCAACGTAGAAAGGAGGAGGCCGACCAGAGCCAGTTAGGAGCTGATGGAGTCACCCAGGCAAGCAAGAACGATGACTAAATTAAGTTATGACTAGTGAGTGTAGTGAGGGGCTGGTAGCGTGAGTTGAGGATTAGTGTAGGACTGATTGCTGATGAGGAAGAAAGGTATGTGGCCTTTGCTCTGTGTGCAGAGCTGGAAGAGCGCATGTCTTGTGAGGACAGTAATGGGGAAGCAAGTGTTTCCCTAGTGCCTGCTTGACCTGAACACTGTGGAGTTCCAGCAATTTGCTTGCCACAGAAAGATGTGTGTGCTGAGCTTTAGTAGTGGAATGAGTCCTTTTAGTCTTACATTATAGTGGGAGGTGGATTAGGGAATCTGCCTGGAGTTCCAGTACCTTTTACTATGTTCTAAAGTCTAAACATCTGCCTTTTGAAAAGCTGTTTGTTTGTTTATTTGTTTATACTATTAGGATTTTGTCATATTACAATAGCCAAAGATAAAAAGATGCATTAAGAAAGTATAGACTGTCATCCTAGTAAACAAAGGTTCCTTTAAGATTGTGATCAGGTTTTAATAAGTTTTAACTTACTGCATGTTAGAGTACCCTGAAGTAAATGATAAATGTCTGATAATAAAGGTTGCGTTAAGATTGAAGAAAACCTGTTAGTTTCTAAAGATTCTACCAACAGAAGGCTGACCATCCTTTTGTGAATTGCTAGTTGTCTTTTCTCCCCACCTTGTCTACCCTGACCTTTAGCTTCCCCAGACAGCTGGATGTCTAACTGTATTTCTCATTTTAAATGCAGGATGTTGTGTTCCAGTGGCTCACAACAGGAGACATCCACCTAAACCAGATTGATGCCGAGGACCCAGAGGTAGGAGACAGTGAATCATTAGAACGCAGGGCCAGCTTCTTAGAACCACTTCCAAAGGAATAGATGTCTCTTAACTTATACCTAAGACAGCTGAAAGGAAAGCAGTGCTACTTGGGGAAAGGAAGGCTGCATTATAGAAAGTAAGAAGTCAGTAGTAGATAATTAATCCTAGGATTAGTTGAGGTCAGTGCTTCCATATAAATATCAGGATTTGAATTTTGCTCTCTGAAAGATTGCTGGGCTAGAGAGACAGCTCAGTGGATAAAGGCCCTTGCTGCCAAGCCTGACAGCCTATGTTCAATCCCCAGGACCCACATGATGGAAGGAGAGAACCAGCTCATACACATTGTCCTCTTATTGACACATGCATGCTTTGGCACATGTCTCCCCATATATACACACAACAAATAAATAAATGTAGAAAGAGCAAGTTAGTACAGCTAGTCATCCGGTAACACTCTTTATGTTTCTGTTTGGACGTCTAAGGCCTTGATGACTTTCTGAACTAGGATTTTTATGGAAGGCCTCTGTCCAGAGAAGTGAAAACAGGTGGCTGGCTTGTTTCCATCCTCTGAGTTGTGTGCTGGGGCGTGTCGTGGCATAGTTAGTCCCCTTGCCGTTACTGTGCCCTGAGCACACTGTCATATTGGAGAGGAAAGTCTAAAGCTGCCACATGTTGCTGGGAAAGGGCATTTATCTGTTTACTCCTTGATTTTAAAAAAGTTTGAGGATTGGTTGTTTGTTTCCTTTTTTTTGTTGTTTTTGTTTTTGTTTTTGTATTTGTTTGGGCTGGGCTTCATTGCATAGTCTTGGCTAGCCTGGAACTCAATATGTAGACCAGGCTGTCCTTGAATCCCCAGGGAGCCACTTGCCTCTGCCTCTAAGTACTGGGATTAATTGATCCTAGGGTTACAGAAAAAAGGAATGTAATTTATTATTTCTACAATGCTCAGGCAAGTCTCCTATGCTAAAACTGAAGGTTTTGTAAAACGGGACTAGCTGTTTGGTTTCTTTGTTTTGTGGTGGAGGTCAAATCCAGAGTTTCCCTTATGCTAAGCAAGCAGGCATTCTGAGCCAACCCCCAGCCCTTCAGATGACCAGGGCTTCTGTCAGTCTTTGTTTGAGACAGTCTCCCGGTGTAGTTGGTGTAGTCCATGTTTGCCTTGAGCTCACAGCGGTCCTCCTGTCTTAGCCTTCTGAGTGCTGAGATCACAGTCTGTACTGTCACATCTGACTACATACCAGGTTTTTTTTTTTAAGTTTTAATAACTTAATAATTTAATAACTTTTCTATTGGATAACCAATTAGGGAGCTCATCCCTGGGACCAGCTAATTCTCCTACTCTTAGCAGTCATTGCTGCCTGTAGCTCTTTGTCTATAGATGGGACTCTTCCAAATTATCATGTTTACTGGACTTGTCATTATTTAGGTCTTGTTTAGGCTGCCACTTTGTTGAGGTACCGTGGGTGTAGCTTCTCTGTCATTTCTGGGAGACACAATCTCACAGCAGACTTCTAGTCCTCTGGCTCTTACTGTCCCTTACACTCTTCTGCTCCCTCTTCCTCAGGGAACCCTGAGCCTTACTGCAGTTTAAATTATTCTAAAGTGATGGAATTATAGGCCTACATTAATAGGTAATACATTCACATACTTCTGAATTTAAAAAGTCATACACACTGAATAGTCCTCCTGTCTTTCAGCCAGGCTGTTTTGTTTCCCTCCAGTGACAAAAATAATAGTGTCCCATTTATTCTCCAGAGATAGTTTATGCTTATATGTAGGTAAACTAGTCGGTGTGTATTTTTCTTCCCTTGTTTCTGTGCAAATAATACCACACACACTGTCTGTACACTATCCAGCACCTTAAAAATTACCATGGGAGCTGGGCATGATAGTACATACCTGCATTCCCAGCATTTGGGAGGTGGAAGCAAGAGGATCAGAACTTCAAGGTCAACCTTGGTTAAGTAGTAAGTTCTAGGCCAGCCTGGGCTACATGTGGCCCCTGGAAAAAAAATTACCGGTGCAACATTTTCCATGTTCTTTCTTGAAGAGCCTTCTATCTGTTCATTTTCTTAAAGATTTACTTTGTTTTTATTTTATTTGTGTATGTGTGTGTGTATCTGTCTTGTCTGTCTGTATATATGTATGTACCACATATGCAGATGCCCAAGGAGAGCAGAAGAAGGCATTGGATCCCATGAAGCTGGAATAACAGGTGGCTCTGAGGCACCTGATGTGGGTACTGGGAACCAAACGCCTGTCCTCTGAAAGAGCAGGAAAAGCTCTTAACACTGAGCTCTGTTTTCCTGTCTACATACTGCACTGTATTTGAGAGTGTCCTCTTGAGATGGACGTTTAGATTCTCCTGGTCTTTCACTATTACTGGCACAGCGCACTTGCCATCACTGTTTCTGAGCACTGCTGGAGGATGTCCTTGGCTAGGGGAGAAGGACTGGGATATAGTGTGCAAAGAGAGGGGCCATCTGCACTGGTGTCACAGAAACTCACGCATCTAACAAGAGAGAGCAGACATGGCCCAGATGCTGGGGGTGTGTGTTGTAATGGAGGTTTTTGGACTCTCTCTTATCACCTCCAACATCTCACTGTAATGAAAAATAAAGTTGTTCATTAAAATAACCATAAGGACAATTGTTTTGGACAGTTGAAGTGTTAAAAGTGGTATTGCCTCTGGTGGAGATGTGAGTACATTTGAGAGGGAGAATTGATTGCTCAGTACTCAGGATGAAAGACCATGGTAGTAAAAGGAGACTCATCCAGCCAACATGGCTCCAGCTGTGTTCAACTACGTGCATTATTGGAGGATTGGACTCAGCCCAGTGAGCTTTGTTCCTCTTTCTGCTTAAAGTAGCTGATAGGAGTTTCAGTTGTCAGTGATAGCAAGCAGTGAGATCTCTTGGCAAGAAAATAGAAGTTTTGTAGATTGAGACCGGAGATGGTGGGTGCTTGTCAGAGTAAACTCCCATTTACTTGTGCTGAAAGGAACTCTCTCTTGGCTTTTAGATTTCCGACTACACAATGGTACCGGACATAACCACCCTTTCCGAGCAGCTCCGAGTGTGTCTCCAGGAGGGCGATGAGAACCCTCGTGACTTTACCACCCTCTTTGACCTGTCCATTTACCAGCTGGATACCACCTGCCTTCCCAAGGTCATCAAGTTAGTACTGAGCCTGCCTGGGCTACACACTGCAGTCCACTCTGTTTGGTTGGAAAACATGAGACTGGGGATAGTTAGGTCACAGAAACTGTAATAGGAAGTCAGATCTGTGATAAAGTCAGTCAGGAAATTGGTGTGGGGTGTACGGATGATGGAGAGAAACTCTACATTACTCATTACTATCCTGTGTTCCAGGATCTATAGGGCTTTAGGGTAACCAAGCCTTTTCCACTTCGCCAACAACTTTTCTGGGTTTAGCACAGAGTTCTGGGTTCCTGGAACCCCTTAGTAAACAGATACGGTTGATTGTCTTAGAAGCACTTAAGCAGAGAAGAGAGAGCACTGAGACTCATGGATTTTCCACCACAGCCTACAAGGCATATGCCTGTGGACTCTTTCTTCCCAGATATCCTTTAAACCTCAGCTACTCTTCCTAGTTCCACCTGTCAACACTCCCCATCTGCAGCAAGTCTCCACTCTTCCTGACTCCAGTCAGTTGACAGACTGCTGCAGTATCGTGGGTGCTGAGTACAGCTCGGTGGGAAAGCTCTAACACAGTGGTTCTCAACCTTCCTAATGCTGTGACCCTTTAATACAGTTCCTCATGTTACGGTGACCCCCAACCATAAAATTATTTCTGTTGCTACTTTGTAACTGTAGTTTTGCTACTCTTATGAGTTGTAATATAAATATCTGATATGTAGATGATCTTAGGCAACCCCTGTGAAAGGGTCATTCAATCCCTAGAGGGGTCATGACCCACAGGTTGAGGACTGCTGCTGTAATGTGTGAGGCTCTCAGTTCCATTCTGACACTGAAAAACAATTTTTTTTTTTTTGCCTATTTTTGGAAAACAGTTTGAAGCATGTGCCTCTGCTAGAGGTCTTTCCTAGTTTCTCACAGATTGGACCCTGGCCCTGAGTCTTATCTGCTCCCTTGCCAGGATCTGTATACCACATGGATAAATTTCTAGGGCTTTGCTCAGGCAATGATGCTTGCTGCAGAGTGCCCTATCCTAATAGATTCAGTTCCTAAAATCATTCTCATCCCAGAGGACACACAGCAGACACAGGTTGAAATAAAGGAACAGTGTTGAGCTGAGTGACCTGGCACAACCTTGTAATACCAGCATGGGGTCCGGAGAGACTGAAGGAGGATGACTGAGTTCAGACTCAGCCTAGCTTACATACCGAGAAAGATTTTGCCTGTTGAATCCCAAAAGGTGAATTTTGGCTGGGGCAGGAGAGATGGCTCAGCAGTTGAGAGCACAAGCTGCTCTTCCAGAGGACCCGGGTTCAATTCCACCCACATGGCAGCTCACAACTGTCTATAACTCCTGTTCCAGAGGAATCAACACCCTCACACAGACATACATGCAAGCAAAACACCAATGTACATAAAATAGAAATAAAATATTTTTTAAAGTGACTTTTACTTCAGGTTTTATACCTCAGCTTCCTCTTGGCTTCAGTAATTATGCCACAGTCTAGAGCAGCGGCTCTCAACCTTCCTGATGTTGCGACCCTTTAATACAGCTCTTCATGCTGTGGCGACTCTCAACCATAAAATTATTTTTGTTGCTACTTTATACCTATAGTTTTGCTACTGTTAAGAATTGTAATGTAAATACCTGGTACGCAGATGGTCTAAGGCGACCCCTGTGAAAAGGTCATTTGACCCCCAAAGGGGTCACAACTCACAGGCTGAGAACCACTGGTCTAGAGTGTTTTGAGGCTTAAATAAAATGAGTTCAGGAACCCTGCACACTACAGGGTCAGAAAGCACATGGAGTGTAGTAGGTAGATGCTCACCCTTCCCTCTGAGGATTTGTCCTTTCATTCTGTATGTAACTCTGCGAGCTAGTGCAACTCCTCGTCAAATTTAATTTTTCTCCTTATTCTGTTCACTTTTTTCTGAGACAGAATCTGACTTGTCTTGATCCTGTAATCCTGTAGAAAGGTTCTCCCCCAGGCACCTGAAAGTATGGAGATAGTGACTGGTGGCAGAAGCTCAGCTGGTCCTCTCTAGCTGAGACCTCTCTCCTGTCCGAAGTTGCATACTCGCTGCAGTTGCTTCTCTCACTTAGTCTTGAAAGCCCACAAGTGTGTATGAGATGTACTTGTGGGTCCAGGTACATTGGTGACAGGCCTGTAATCCCCACACTTGTGAGGCTGAGGCAGGAGGATTACGTGTTCAAGACAAGTCAGACCCTGTCTTTAAAAAAAAAAACTAAATGAGTAAAATAAGGAGAAAAAAATTAAATTGGACTAGGAGCTGTACTAGCCTGCAGAATTACATACAGAACAAAAGGACAAAATGAATGTTAGGGACAGTGAAGGCAAAGGAGAAGCCTTAGCAGGCACGTGAGCTTCTCTCCACTGTGCTGTGACAGGGAAGGACTCCAGCCTCTCTGCCTGGTCTTTGTTGCCTCCTAAAAACTTTTTTTCTTGTGATTTGTTTTTACTTTGTACTTCTGGTTTGTCTAAAATTCACAGTGTAGCCCAGGCTGGCCTTGAGCCTTCGATCACATGCCTGACTCGTCTTAAGATACTTCTCAGGATAACTGTGTGGCTTCCCTCTCTCTCTAACTCAGGGCTTCTCTGACCAGCCCCACTTCCAGCTCTCTTTCTGTCTCTCTATCCTTGATTTGTTTTCCTTCATACTACTTGCCAATACTGGCATATTGCCTGGTTTCCTGTGTACTGCATGTCTCCTCCCTGAAGTGCAGTCCCAGGAGAGCCTCCTTTGTCTCTTGGCTGCAGTGATCTGACAGGTGAAGCTGCCTGCTGCATAGTGGACAGCAGGTCAGTACTTGGTGCGAGAAGTGAGCACACGGAGTTCCTATCATGGTGCTGTGCTCACTACCAGAAACTGTCTTCATTCTGGACTGCTGTCTCTCAGTAGCGAAAACAGTGAGTTACAAGGGTCACAGCATGCATCACATAAAAACCGAATCCTGCCAAGAGGACTGATGAAATTTAAAAAGAGGTTTAGCTTTCAGTTCTCAAATAATACTGTATGATTCCCTAGAGAAGTATCTTAAAAGATTAAGTTATTTTTCCTTTGTATTACATTTTATTTAATTTTATGTGTTATAGTTTGAATTCTGTTTCTGTGATAAACACCATGACCAAGAGCAGCTTGAAAAGGAAAGGGTTCATTTCATCTTATACTTCAGGTTACAGTCATCACTGAGGGAAGCCAGGGCAGGAATTCAAGGAAAAAGCTTGAAGCAGAAAGCACAGAGGAATACTGCTTATTGGCCTGCTCCTCTGGCTCATGTTCAGCAAGCTTTCTTGTACAACTCTGGGCTGCCCAGAGGACGATACTGTCCACAGCAGGCTGGACCCTCCTTTATCAATAGAAATCAAGAAAATACCCCGGGGGAATGTCCACAGGCCTGGCTAATGAAGACAGTTCTTCACCTGGGACTCCTCCTTCCCATGTGTGTCAAGTTGACAACAGTGTGTGTGTGTGTGTGTGTGCAAGTGCACATGCATGTGTGTACATATATGTACATGTATACACATATGTAGAAGTCGAACAACTTGCTGGAGTCAGTTCTCTCTTTCTGTGGGTTCTGGGGACTGAACTCAAGTCATCAGGCTTGGTGGCAAGTTCTTTACCTGCTGAGCTACCTTTAGCCCAGAACAACAGATTTTGTTTTGTTTCGTTTTGCTTTCTGGCAGCACTGAGGCTAGAACCTAGCCCCTTGCATATGTTAGGCATAATCCCTATTACTGAATAGAGTTGATGTTCCCAGAGTATAAGCAGTTAACTGTGCTTACCACAGTGTCTGACCTTTATTCCTCTGTTTTTGTCTTCTTATTAACCCAGGGCTCATGAGGAGCTAAATGTCAAACATGAACCACTCCAGCTCGTCCAACCTCAGTTTGAGATGCCGCTGCCTGCCCTTCAGCCTGCGGTGAGTGTGTTTAAGGGCTCCTGCTGCAGAGCCCCACTGCTTTGCCTCGCTGTGGACCCTTCTCTGTACTATGCATGGTGCCCTCATGGAGTCCCAGTGCTTCTACCTCTAAGCACGCTCAGACACCATATTTATTAGCATTCTTTAGGGATATCTACATGGGGAAGTGCCCAGTGAGTCAGGGCATGGACTTTCCTGGTTATTAAACTTTTCTGTCTTGGGGGTTGGGGTTGGGGGGTTTGAAGGCATACATGAGTATGCCTGAGTATGTTAGTTACTTTTCTATTGCTGTTAGGAGACACCATGACCAAGGTGACATATAAAAGAAAGACATTTCATTGGTGCCATGCTTACAATGACCATCAATGGGGAGAACATGGCAGCAGGCAGTCATGGTATTGGAGCAGTAGCTGAGAGCTTACATCTGATCCACAAGTAGGAGGCAGAGAGAGCACAAGACTGGGCCTGGTGTGGTCTTTGAAACCTCAAAGCCAACCTCCAGTGACACACCTTCTCCAACAAAGTCATACCTTGTAATCCTTCCCAAAATAGTTTCACCAACTAAGGACCCAGCATTCAAATACATGAGCCTATGGGTGCCATTCTCATTTGAACCACAATACTGGGTAAAGAGATGGAATATCTTTGAGGCGCATTTTCAGGCATTGGGCACTCACATCCTTACTTTAGTTCTAACAGCCTGGGGGCAGCCACTATATGACTTACTGAGGAGCCATGAACTAGCCATGACACTGATGACAGACCAAAAACACGGTTCCACCCAAGTCTACTTTAGTAAACCAAGAGTTTTTGCAATGGATTACTTACATGAGCATGTGTGAGGAGTTATTCAGAGGAAGGCAGGGAAGGAATTACTTCTTAGCCAACTGCATCACCAAAAAGCCCAACCCCAGCATAGCACAGGAAAGCTGCATCTTGGAGTTTTCTGCCCGCCCTGCAGGCAGTTCCACCTGAGAGTAGCGCCCACCTATCCCCATTATTTACTGCTTATTTAACTTCTAGATAGATTTGTGAGCCTTGTAATTTTGTGAGTTTCCTGAGCCTTGTAAATTTCGTAACCCCTATGAGTCTGTTTTCCCTTCTGGAGGAAATGTTTCAGTTGAAAAGAAGCAGCTACCAAACCGCAGCATATGTAAAGCATGTGCAACTTTTGAGTACAGCATTAACTGAACTTGCGCTGTCTTTCCCTGTCGATATACATTCTGCAATCTTAAAGAGCTAGTTGGCTTCAATTTGCTAGCTTGAAATTGGTGATGGTGATGTCTATATCCTAAAAATGGTGAGTGCTACAGGTCAGGTTACTTGTTATGAGAGCTGGTAGTTACTAGCTCACCAATGGTCCATATCTATAAATGTTAAGTTTAGTCCTTTCTACACCAATCTGCATCTGCTTCCCCAGTGACTTTTGTTCCTAAAGAACACATGATAACTAGCTGGGTGTAGTGATGTACACTAATTCATGACTCAGGAGGTCATGGCAAGAGGATGGGAAGTTTGAGGCCATCCTGGAATATATAGCAAAATCCTGTTTCAAAATAAAAGAAACAAAGGCATGATTTTATAGGAACAAGTTGTGGCATCAAATGTTCTCCACAAACCTGTTATCAATATAACAGTTTAGTGGTATAGTTAAAACTGGTTCTGCTTGGTTGCTTACAAGGGACTCAGCCTTACTTGACATGGCCTAATGGATGAGGCAGCTGGAGGTGACAGAGTTGGGATGGTTCCTTCCAGGAGAAAGGCCCAGTCAGGCTCTCATTGCTTATGCTTCTTGACACTATTAGGTTCTGAGAGAATCTTTGCTAAAGATTGCATTTCCTCTAGGTCTTCCCTCCTAGTTTCCGGGAGTTACCACCCCCTCCCCTGGAGCTGTTTGACTTAGATGAAACCTTCTCCTCTGAGAAGGCACGTCTTGCTCAGATCACAAACAAGTGTGAGTATTGTCCAGTTACATTGTTTTTCTTAGGAATTTATTTACCATGAACCTCTGTGACTTGCTGTAAAAGAACCAAATCTGAGCAGATGGCTAAAGTTAAACATGTCTTCATTGCATGTGAATGTAGTCCTCAGTTAATCTAATGAATTAGAATGTGGTGCTAAGCAGGAAACTTAAGTCTCACTTTTGATCCCCATAGGCCCTTAGTTCTGACCCATTGAGCAGCCATAAGATGAATACTAACCTTGGCTTCTACCTTTCCAATCTGGGTCATTGGTCACAGGAACATTTAGATTAGAAAGATTAGAAAGATTCACAGGCTGGCAAGATGGCCCAGAAGGTAAAGGTACTTGTTGTGAAAGCCTGATTACCTGAGTTTAAATCCTGGAACCAGCTTAAAGGTAAAAGCAAAGAGACAACTCTATAAAATTTTCCTCTGACCTCAACATATATGTCATGTACAAGGTGCTGCCCAACACACAAATACAAATAATAACAATTAAACAACTAAGTGTTCTTTTAAAAAAACAAGAACAGAAAAAGTAGTCAGGGCCAAAAGACACATGTAGACAAATTGGAGTGTCTTGCTGCCTGTTGACCCTCCTAATAGCTCTACTGCTAACACAGCAAACAGGCTGCACCCAAATGGCAAGAAACATAAAATTTACCACCCACTGTGAAGCAGTGACCCCACTCCTGGGGTCACAATTTAAGAAGACACATGAATGTACAAAGATGACGTTAATTTATTTTGAAAATACAAGGAGGCCCATGTTGTGATGCATATATTTAAACCCAGCACTTGAGAGGCAGAGATAGGCAGATCTCTGAGTTCGAGGCCAGTCTGGTCTACATAGTGAGTTCCAGGACAGCCAGAACTATGTGAGAGACCCTATCTCAAAAGAAACAAACAAACAAAAAAAAAACCAATGAGATTGGTAATAGCCTGCATGTCAACTAGCAAAAGAATAACAGTCTCTTGTTTCACATTTAATCTGCATATGGAGCTCACATAATCCCAGCACTCAGGAGGCTGAGGCCAGGGGATCACTGAGTTCAAGGCCAGCCTAGACTAGTGTATGATGGTGTCTGAGGAAGAGCAATAATGACTATACATCTTAGATACAAGGCTGTTAGGGATGGCTTCACAGAAGACTTGTAGTTACGGGTAAATTTTTCTTTGTGCTTTTCTATTTTTCAGGGGCTGGGTTAAGGGTTGAGATGGCTCATATAGCCCTGCTGACCTTCAACTCAGGTCCTGATCTCCCTGTATCCACTTCCCATCAGGCCTTGCTTCTTTTTGGTTTTTTGAAACAGTGTTTCACATTGTAGTGTAAGCTGACTCTGAAACTCACCTGGGTCACTTCAGCTGGCCTCAAACTCATGAGACTCCTGCCTTATCCTCTTGAGTGCTGTGAGGACAGTTGTGAGCCACCTTGTGTCAAGCCCTGCTTTTCTGTGATAGTTGACATAAATGATATCATTTTGTTTTTGTTTTCTAAAGATTGAACCCATGACTTTACTTTTCTATAATACTCTTGTGATAAATGCCACTCCTTCCCTCTAGGTACTAGAGATTGAACCCTAGTACTGCAGTCCAGTACTCTCCCACTGAACTATATCCCCCCCACCCCCAGTCTTTTTATTTTTCCTTTATGTGACAGGGTCTTCTGTGTCACCCAGGCTGGTCTCAAACTTATAATCCTCTTTTCTCGGCCTCCCAAACGCTGGGATTCTGGGTGTGTACCACCATGAAGAGCATAAATGCTACTTTAAACTCCATATATACAAAGCCTGGTAACTGCATTCCTTCGGTTGCTTGCGTGCTCTGTGGTGTTCTGGTGCAAGCTCTGGGGAGTCGGGAAGTACAGTAGATCAGCTTTACTCTGGTTTGGCTCATCATCTTAGGCTGGGTGTCATGGCTCACTCCTGTAATCCCAGCACTCAGGAAGCTAAGGCAGGAAGACTGCCACAAATCTGAGGCCAGCCTGGGCTATAACTTGAGACTGTCTCACTAAAGAACAACAACAACAACAAATGTGCCACCTTTGTCCTTATTTATAAAATCAGCACATCCAAGGTCTCCAGGGTTGCCAGAATGTTGAGTCCCATGATCACAGCATTCTAGGAAGAGCTAAGTAATCTTGAGAGGAAGAGAACACCTCAAACACGATGTCTGTACTCTGGAGAGAGTGGAAGTAAAGGTTAATCAAACTGTACTGTGTTTAGGTACTGATGAAGACCTGGAATTCTATGTCAGAAAGTGTGGTGACATTCTTGGTGTAACCAGTAAACTTCCAAAGGATCAACAGGATGCCAAACATATCCTTGAGCACATCTTCTTCCAAGTGGTGGAGTTCAAGAAATTGAACCAGGAGGCCCACTGAGATGGAAGCCCTTCAGGTGATATCACCCATAGACTGTTTACAACATTCATTAGTTCTGCAAATACACTAAGTGTCTATGAGATGAACAACAAATGATGATCCCTTCAGGAATAGAACCTCTATTCTAGCTGGGCAGTCCCGACAAACAGTAGCAGAGTGTGTAAGCAGGCAGGACTTAGTGGACTAGAGGGTGGCAAGTGCTGAGATGTAGAGAAAGTAGAGCCCGGCCAGAGGGACCCAGTATGCCAGCATTCAGTAGAGTGAGCAGAGTTGACGCAGCACACACTGATGCCAGAGCCTCCGACTGTGCTAGGTGACACATGGCTGCTGTGGGCAGCGGGCAGAATCCCTGTCCTGGAGTTGTGAAAACTTCATCCCTGGGTTTGAATCAGCATCAAGCTAGCTAATCCCTACTTGTCCCAACTAATGGTGATTCTGAATGTCAAATTAATGTTTAAAATACCAAAGAGTTCCTATTTCAGGCTCTAGACTGAAATAAAATAAAATAAAATAAAATTCTGTGTTTACTGTCTCCTCCTGGAACATGATATTGTTATAGTGTAATGATTCCAGAACTTCTGAGGACTGTACCTCTTAAAGCACTTTCTGCCTCCTGATTCTGTGGTTTTGAATTCTTCCTCCTTACCAAAGTACTTTCTTTTCTCTAAAAGCTGTGGAAGATTTGTGCATCCTCTGTAGTGCCCAAATGGGAGACATGATTCATTTGCTTAAATTAAATCTATGATTGAACTTTTATAATTTATGCAACAGTCTGTCTTTGATACATCTTCCCCTACCTGAATTCCAGTTCAAGATTTGAGATATACCTAATGCTTGAGTTTTTTAAAATACTGTACATATTTTAGGGATGGTTCAAAATCAGATGAAAGCCTAGCAGGAAAGAATTGCTTAAGCTAAAGCTGACCCTGTGGACTAATCTGAGAGACTACAAAACAAGCTGAATGTGGTGGTGCACACCTTTAATCCCAGGACTCAGGAGGTAGAGCTTGGTGAATCTCTATGAGCTTGAGGCCAGCCTGGTCTACCTAGTGAGTCCCAGGGCAGCCAGAGTTAGACCAGAGAAACCCTATCTCAAAAAAAGACTAGGAAGAAAAAAAGAGCAAAAAAAAAGAAGAAATGAAATAACTACCAAAAGGCTAGAAATCCTTAACAGAGGCTAAGATGTACAGTTGCAGGTCTGAACTGTGCATATGATCATTGAAGCCATTAGAAAAGCTTGTTAAAAAATGAACTTTTGCCAGGCAGTGGTAGCTATGGTTCATGCCTATTATTGCTGCAGTCAGGCAGAGACAGGAGGTATTGCACAAGTTCAAGACCAGCCTGATCTACATAGTGAGTTCTAGGTCAGCTAGGGCTGCATGTGAGACTGTCTCAAAAAGAACTGGAAGGTGGAGGGAGAACATTCATTTTAAACTGGAAAAGATTGGCCTTAAGTGTTCAAGACCTTATTTTCAACCCTCAGAACCCCAAAAGTAGTTCAAAAATAGACCAATAGTGTGTGAAACTGAATCCTGGCTTGGAAAAACATCTACAAAACACATTTTAAGAGCCAAGCATGATAGCATACACTTGTAGTCCCAGCATTTGAGAGACTGAGGCATGAAAATTGCCATCTGGAGCTGTGGAGACTTTGTCTGAAAAGGAAAACAATATGGGGCTGGAGAGATCTCAGTTGTTAAGCACTGGCTGGTCTTACAGAGGACCAGGATTCCGTTCCAGCACCCACATGGAGGCTCACAGCCATCCATAACTCCAGTTTCATGTACTCCATCACCATCTTCTGGCCTTCACAGATAGTAGGCACAAACATGGTGCACATTTATATATGTAGGAAAAACACACACAAAATAAATCTAACCAAAAAAAAAATTAAGCATATGGGGGACAATGCAGGTGTTTATAAGCTATGTGGCAGATGTGATAATGATGTTACCTAGTGAAGTATTTAGGGGACAGGCACTCTTACACTGATCTGTGCCCCACCCTCTATCGCTTTAAATTTAGAACAAGTGTGGCTCATATCTACAATCAAACACTGAGGCTTGGCAAAAGAGTTGCTGAGGGTTGAGACCACCCCTGACATACCAAGAGAACTCCAGGCCAGTCTGAGATATATACCATATTCCTGTCTCAAATCAGAAGAACCCACAAGCCACCTCTAAATATCAGCTAGTGCAGTGTTGCACCCCTGTAATCTTAGCTACTTGGCAGACTGAAGCAGTAGGATCTAGGTCAGACTGAGTACATAGAGAAATCTTACCCTAGAACAACAAAATACACAATAACAATGACGCATCAGAGGGCTGTTTTTTATAATTTATATAATATATAGTATATATTATATATAATTTATATATAAATTTATAATTTATAATACTTTTATTAATAATTTGAGTTTCATACAATGTATCTTGATAACACCCTCTTCCCATCCTCCCTGTTCTACACTCCCATCCCTGTGTCCTCAAAAAAGAAAAAAAAAAATTAAGCCAAGCTTGTGTGGCAAGAACATGGATAATGGGGTTCACCATGGTCTTTGGAGGCAAAAGGCTGCTCTGATTGTGGACTTTGACCTGGCCCATACTAGCCTGAGATGAAGCATGACAGGAGTTTGACCTGAAGTTAGGCCTCACCACCCAAACCTGGACACTCCCTGGTATCCTGCAAGCACAGGATATCCCACAGGCTCCCTAACATCCAACAGAGACCAGGGCCTCCTACATGCAACCAGTCATCCCTCAGGCACCTGGACATCCCACAGGCATCAATGCCTACCTCAGGGACTGAACATTCTACAAGTACCTGGATATCCTACAAGTACCCAAACATCCTACAGGCACCAGGGTCCCTCCCACCCCACATAGGCACCAGGGTCTGCAGATACCCAGGCACCCCACAGGCACTCAGCCAACCCATAGATACTCAGACATCATGCAGGCAAGGGGGCTGTTTTTAAACTTTATTCTTAGTGTTATTCATATACTTTACAGAAACTAGTTGTTTGTTTGGTTGTTTTTTGTTTTGTTTTGTTTGAGATAGGTTTCTTTCTGTAGCTCTGTCTTCTAACTCCTGGTGATCATCCTGCCTCAGCCTTCTGAGTGCTAGGATTGCAAGCATGAGCCACCCTTGAAATTTAGTTTAGTTTTTATTTTTTTTAATTAAGATTTAATTTTTTAGCCAGGCATGATGGTCCACACCTTTAATTCCAGAATTTTGGAGGAAGAGGCAGGCAGAACTCTGAGTTTGGGGCTAGTCAGCCTAGTCTACATATAGATAGTTTAGGATAGCCAGGGTTACACAGAGAAACTCTTATCTCTAAAAAGAAAAAATTTAATTAAAAAATTATGTGTATGCATGTTTTGCCTGCATATATGTGTGTGTACCATATCTGTACCCGATTTCAGTGGACCCAGAAGAGGGAACCAGGTCTCCTGAAACTGCAACTAACTATGGTTGTGAGCTGGGCACTGAACTCTGGTTTAGTTTTTAATTAAAAAAATTAACAATGTAAGTCTTAAGCAGTGAACTAAAGGGTATAAGAGGAAAGAATTCCACCCTCTTAGACCATCCAGCTCCCCTCTTTGTGACCAGTATTACCATAAATAGAAATATATGCTCCAACCTTACAAGAAAGGCAAATGGTGACTAACCTACTGCATGTTGAAACTTGCTATTCTGGCAAGTAGTCCAGGGCCTGGGACTCCCACTACAGAGAGGGGCACGGCTTGAGATCTTGGCCACTAGGAGCCACCAGCTCCTTCAAACCACACCGTCAAGCTGGAGAGGTCCAAGTGTCCCCTAGTGATGCTAGACAGCATGGCACCTTGCTCCTGTCAATTCTGGGAAAGAGCCAAGGTGCTTCATGCAGGTCTTCAGGCTCCACATTTTCCCAGTGATTCTGGAGAGACCCTGAGAGTCTCGTAAAAGGACCAGCACTTACTGTGTCCTGCTGTCAGCCTTTTGTCTCCTCCACAACCATCGTCCTTCTCGATAGGATTGCAATTTCTGGAGTTTTATGAATGAATGGCATCAACCATTGTGTACTCTTCGGCTTCTTGCAGTATAATTATTTCAAAATCAATTTCTATCAGTAATTTGTTTTCCCGGTCAGTTATTGAGTGCTTGGGCTGTCTTCAGTCTGAGGCTGTTGTAAATATATATGTGAAAGTCTTTGTGTGGACATACTTTTTATTTTGAAGGCTCGATCATACACTAGGTGTGTAGTTGTAAGGCTTCTCTTTCTGTTGTGGGGGAGAGTTTGTCTTGGGTGGGTTTTGTTTGTTTGATTTGGGGTGTTTGTTTTTGAGACAGGTTTTCATTATATAATCCAGGTTGATATGGAATTTACCATGTAGAACAAGCAAGGCTAAAACTCGCAGTGATGCTCCTGCCTCTGCTCTGGTGCTAGGATTGCAGGTCTGGGCCACCAGGCCTGGTTTATCACACCTAGGCTTTCATGCTTGTTCAGCAAGCACTCTACCAAGCTTCTTCCCAGCCCATCCCCCACACCCTGACTCTTGCTTTTGTAGGCCAGCCATTGGTTCTGTACCCTTACCTCTACCTCCTGAGAACTGGCGTCACAGTCATGTGATTTCTTTCATTCTCTTTTTCCTTTCTTTGAGACAGGGTTGTCTTATGTTGTCTAGGCTGGTCTTGAACTCCTGGGCTCAGTTGATCAGTCCTCCCTCCTAGCTGGTACTATAGGCCTGTACCATGCCTATTTATATTTTTAAGAAACAACTACAGGATAAAGCAGAATTAAAAGTTTAAGGCTGGCTATAGAGTGAGTTCCAGGCCAGCTTGGGTTACATGGAAAGACTACCTCCCATCTCTTTTCCCCCTTCCCTTCCCTTCCCTTCCCTTCCCTTCCCTTCCCTTCCCTTCCCTTCCCTTCCCTTCCCTTCCCTTCCCTTCCCTTCCTTCCCTTCCCTTCCCTTCCCTTCCCTTCCCTTCCCTTCCCTTCCCTTCCTTTCCCTTCCCTTCCCTTCCCTTCCCTTCCCTTCCCTTCCCTTCCCTTCCCTTCTCCCCCTCCCCCTCTTCTTCTCCTCCTCCTCCCTCCCACCCACCTCTCTTTTGAGACAGAATCTCACAGTTTTCCTCTGTGTTAAACAGCTCTCACTATTTAACTTACAACCTACCTGCCCCCCAGGTGCTAGGATTATATGGGTGCATCAGCATTTCATGAACTTTTCCCGGAGAGACTAGAACATTCACTCACCCCAGACAGGGCACCATCAACAGACCAAAGTAATGCTTCCCCCAAAGTCCATTTTGGTGAACCAGTGAGCTTATCAGACTTACTTGCAGGACTCAATGCATCACTGAGCCTCACCCTACCGTGGCGATGACTTCCCCCCATAGCTGTGAAAATGGAATTCCCCCTTGAGCTAACCTTCCATACTACATACTCTAGCACTGAGTCCACAGGAATCTTGGGCAGAGTTACATACAGCTGGGAGGGAGATGTAGGAAGGAGGGCTAGAATCTCAGGTGAGGGTCCCTCCCCACCCCCTTCTATGAAGAAATGTCAATAGGCCATTGTGGGACACTTGGAGGTAGTCACAGCTGCTCTGATGAAGGTATCAAGGGCTGTCAGACTCAGAGAACAGCCTTCTAAGACAACCACCATGCTTCTTCAGGATCCCATGATGTAGCCTTGGCTGGCTTGGAACTCACTGTGCAGACCTGTCCTGGAATGCTTGCCTCTGCTTCATGAGTGCCTCATTAAAGATATGGGCTACTATGCCCAGCCTTTTCCTTTTCCTTTTCCTTTTCCTTTTCCTTTTCCTTTTCCTTTTTCTTTTCCTTTTCCTTTTCCTTCCCTTCCTCTCCCTCCCTTCCTCCCTCCCTTCCTTCCTTCCTCCCTCCCTTCCTTCCTTTCCTCCTCCTTCTGTTTTTGTTTATTTATTGTTAGTAATGCTAAGGATTGTACCTAGGGGCTCATACATACTATACAGCACTGAACCTCTGAGCTATATCATTAGCACTCTTTACTTTCTGAAAGATCTTAGTAAGGCCCGGGCTGGCCTTGAACTTGTTATCCTCCTGCCTCAACTTCCCAAGTGGCTAGGATTACAGGTCTGTGTTACAACATCTGGGTCCTGTCTGTAGTAGTACACCTACTGTGGCAGCTTAGCCAAAAGACACAGAGGCATACTCACAGGTGTAAACCCTGCCAGACCTCAGCAGAAGGAGCCGCTATCATGGCCAGCGCTGTCCTCGACAGTGGAACCCTGAGCATCTTAGGGAATTTTAGTGATCCCTAAGCTCCTCAGGTGTTCTATTGATAGCACATGCAGATGCCGAGCAATCAAACATCTTTTACATAAAGCCAACACCTGCAGACAATACAAATGCCAAGACCTCGGCAGCCCCTCACCCAACAGTGCACAAAACAACCATTTTAAACATAACTAAAAATAAACTTCTGCCACACCTGTCCAGCTTTTAAGCATCTTTTGTGATTTTTGCTACTGAATACATTTTGAAATGTGAGGTAACAGGATTTGTAGATGATCAGAATTGTGACTTGAAAGGAGTCAACAACGGCTTTGAAGTCTTGCCACTCTCCAATAATCCTCCTCACCTACCTCTCCTTTGGTCTTTTCCTCCCTCCTTCCCTCACACCTTTCTTCCTTTTCTTTTTCTTTTGATATGGGGTCTCCTTATCTAGTCCATGCTAGCTTTGAAATCTCCATCCTTCTTCGTTAGCCTTCTAGTGTGCTGGAATTTCAGGCATATGCCACTACTTCAAGGAGAATTATTTTTTTCCTTTTGGTTTTGGGACAAGGGCTCTGGCCTGGAACTCGCTGTGTGGTCACAAGCTGGTCTTGAACTTGGGATTTTTCTGCCTTGACCTTCCACGTACAGGGATTACAGACATGTGATACCATGCATTGCATAGATTTCTAGTCTTTCTCCTGTCATGCAACAGGTGCTCTTTGCCATTCTCTACATTGTCTACCTTGCAAACTCCTAAATAACCCAGCTCTGAAGAACCTAAAGTGAACCGATTGGGTAGGCGCTCATAGTTTCATTCTGTCAGCCAATACCTATGTGATCAGTGCAATTTACTGAATGGTTTTTTGTCTCAGTTTTCTTATCATTAAAGTGCGGGCTGAGCATGTAGCTTATTTATAGGTCGAGTGGTTGCCTGGGAGGCTGAAGGCCCAGAGTGTGAAGCCCAACACTACAAATCAGAGCAAAACCCAAACAAAAGTTGCTCAGTAGATGGAAGCTGTGACTCCAGACAGAAAGGCAGGTGATCCCATTTATTTGTCATCAGGCGGTGTCTTTGTGCCCCACCTGTTTCGAGACCAAGTGTGTTTAACAAGAAGAGTTGATCTTCATCTTCCTGAACCAGAACAGCCTTAAGTTTGGAGCCCAGGGTGGGGCAGATAACTGAATGGCTAAATGGCTAGTGTCCTTTCTTCCTTCCTAGGAAGGCATGTCCAGAAAAAGCCTCCAAGCACAATTCAAAATGTGTGTCATCTGCCTTGAGCCCAGATACCACACCCAGGTGTGATGGCACCCTGGATGGTGTGTTGGTATGTTGATAACTAGAGGTCACACTTGTGGAAGTCACCAGATTCCTGTGACAGTAGAGTGGCTTTGCTGCCTGACTCACAGCACTGACCTCCAGGCTCCTCTAGCTCTGGTATTCTGGTTAACTGGTGCCACTTCCAGGTCCCAGGTGGACTCTGCATTTGCTCTGCCTCTTGCCTTGGGCACATTTCTTTCTTATACAAGCTCCAGACTGTGTTTTTTGCCCAAAATGAGACTGGTAATCTACATGTGCAGCCTGCAAAGCAGCTTCTTGGACTTCACAGGACAAATGTGAAGACAGCTGAAGTGAGAATAATAAATCATGGTAGTAACCGAAGGGCTACAGGTGCTGAGAGAAAGGCATGTAGGAAGCCCTGGGTCTAATCTCAGCAACAGAAAGCAACCTAACAATAATATAATACTTATTATGAGCCTCATGCATATTTATATATTTGATCCTATAACCACCATACAGAGTAGGTATCTTTGCAGTACATAGGGTTAAAGGCTCATACCACAGCCTCCCAAAATAGACTATAGGAGAAAAAATAATCTCCCATTTTTCTGGCATGCTTTGACCTGGTTATTCTGCAGAAACTATAGACCAGGGAGTAAGTACAAAAAGGCAGTCCTTTTGTAAGAGAAATTTATATTTGTAAAGGAAATCTACACTAGCCAGGGCATTCTGTACTAGGAACCCAGCTGTTATCAGTAACTTTTTTTTTAACTGGGAGACTTATCTGCATGACAAGAACACTTCTATTTGCCATACTATTACTTTTCTTATCCCCAAGTAACTTGTGTCACCACCACCCAGCCAGAAGCCAGAAGAGCCCATTCCTTTCTGTAACTCAAGAAGCTTCAATTATCTGAGCCTTTGTATGACACTATTTTGTGGGACTCCCATGCATATGTAAGTAATTAAATCTGAGTTTTCTCTTGTTATTCTATTTCCTATTCATATAATTTGTTATCAATCCAAAGATGCTAGAGGGAAAGCCATTTTTCTCTTTTCTTACTATAAACTTTAGAATTAGAAGTTGGGGAAAGTCTGTGCCTCAGTTCCTCCATCTGCTAACAGGTAATACTAGTGTATAATTCATTGGATTGTTAGAAACATAAAATTAATTAAAATTTATATGTGGAATGGTCACTAATACACCTAAGTCCAAGATTTTGATAAACTCTTTTGGAAACTGAGGTATGAAGGAGTTTTATAATTTATCTGAGATAATGCAACTAGGGAGAGGTAGGCTGGAAATCTCCCAGGAAATCTGGCTATGAAGCACACTACCCTTGAAGAACAAATCATGAATCCTTTTGTGAGGAGAGTGGTGGGGAAAGCCTTCAATTAAGTCAGGTGGAAACTTCTAGCTCTTAAGTCTAACTTCGTTCTGCTGTAGTAAATAGAGCTTATGGAACTGGACTGTCTTCAGGTGGCCCCCAGTTTTTGGTAGAGTGATCTCAGGCCTGAGCTGGACCTAACAGACATTTGGCTGGGGCTCTTCCAGGCTCCTATCCTTCCAGGAAGTCTTAGTAAGTATTTAGTTTGTAAATGACAACCTAAAATGGAAAATCCTTGCCAACGGAGTTTAAGTCAGCAAAAATTGAACTTATGCCAACAAACCTTTGCCTGGGACTTTTCTACACCTCCTGGTAGGAGAGGTTTCTAGAATTCCAGGGTGCTCACAGTTCCGTTGGGGAAATGCATACATCAGCAAGCAGGCGAACAAGAGACCCCCAGTGGTGGGTTGTGTGGGAAGCAACTGATCCAGATAATAGCCCAGGCAAAAGCTGAGGGGCTCAGTATCCCCGCTCTGGTACCAGCGTATTGATCTGGAAACCCTTTACAAACTTGAATACAGAGTAAAAGAACTGACCCCAACAGAAGAGAGGTTTAAGTTTGGTGAGGGAAATGTTGGCATTTTTAATTGGGTGAGGCAGCTGAAGAAGCATTAAGTCTTGTAAAGGAAAAGGTGCAAACCCAGTCCGAGGGAGCCTGGGGGCGATTGGGACAATGGCATGGACTAGAGCAGTTTGACAATTTGGGCGGGAAGTTTCTCCCATCTGACTCTCCCAGTCCCCCGCCTTCGGTTCTTTCAGTCTTTGCTATGTGTGTAGTTAAGGGACTACCTACGAGCCACACAAGGCTGGGCCACGGGCTTCAGTCTCCAGATAGATAGGTAAATCTGGAAGTCCTAGACCCCAACCGCCGCTGTAGCCTCCGCCCAACCAGACCCGCAGGCTCTGTCCCTGCCCCGCTGTACACTACTCCCCGCTCCTTCCTAGGCTCCTCCCCTCCTGAAGGCCCCTCCTCGGGCTCTGGCGCGCGGGCTCCGCCCCTCGCCTCTTGGTCGCCCCGCCCCTTCCGCACGCCCCGCCCCCGCGCTCGCGCGCCAGGGCCGGGCGGCGCCGACGCACTTGGCGGGAGATAGGAAAGTGGATTCTATGCGCTCCCGAGGCAGCTGCAGTTCCTGAGAGCGCGGGACAAGACCTCCAGATACGCTGACGCCTCAGAGCGCCGCCTGGGGCCAGGAGTGGCCGGAGCAGCCCGAGTCCTGACCCCGGCCCGGCTCCCGCTCCGGGCTCGGCCGGCGGGCGTGAGGGCGCGGCCCGGGCCGGGGGGATGTCTCGGCGGACTCGCTGGTGAGAGGGCGGCGGGCGCGCCGGGGCTCTCACCCCTCCCCTTGGGTCAGCGAGCGTGAGGTGGGGGTGTCCCCGCGGGAAATGCACCCTGCGCCGTCCGGTGCTGAGGCGCACGCTACACTAATGGGTTCTAGGAACCCCTCGCTCGGGTTCCCGGGCCTTCTGGGCCCCGGGAGCCTGAGAGCGCGGGTCCGTCCCCCAACACACCCGGAGACCGGATCCCGGCCCTGGGTGAGGTAGATCGTCTCCCGCTTAATTGCAGGGTGTGGAAGGAAGGCTGGTGCGCGCGGCATCGGCTGCAAGCCCTTTACTCGGCAGGGAGAATGTCTCTCCTAGTCGCCGCGAGTGGGAGGCAGAAGTCTGGGAGACACTTGTCGTTCAAGAGTGGCTCGAATTTGCTGGCGTCCCCTTCTTATTAGCATTCCGGGAAGCACAAAGCCCCTGGGCCCTCTGCCGAGTGTGAGGCCGGGGGTTTGATTCATTGTCTCCTGGGGATTCGGCTGCCGGTTCGGTTTGGTTTCAGAAACCCTCTTCCTGTCCCACGCTAGTTTGGGGCAGCTGGGGCCTGTGTGGAGACTGATGATGTGTAACGAGACTGCTCTGCCAGCAGCCGCTGGGCCAAAGTCGGAACCTGCGTTTCCCTCTTACTAGCTCCCCAGAGGGCTAGCGACTGGGTCAAGCCTTGACCTTTCGTACACCTGTTTTCTCTGGAGCCTAATTACGGGGCTTTCCAGCCTCTCTAAGGGGTGAGATAGTAGGGTCTTGCTGTGTTCCCTCTGGGTCTCTCCACTTCAGAACACCTTATCCACGTCATCAGATGGCTGAACCGCGCTTAGGATGAGAATACAGAACAGAGATGCCATTCTTGCTTACCTTCATTCACAGAGTTCCTCATGGCTGGAAAGTGTTCGGTTCGTGGGGGTGGTCAGGTTGGTTTCCCCTGCTCCAGTTTCTAGGGCAGTTTAGTGTCTAGGAAGCGCATTCTGGAGGTAATATTCTGGCAGTCCTGGGGCTCATTGGAGAGACCCTTGTCTGATTCAGTGCTCTTCATCCTCACAAGCCTCACTCCTTTCCCTGACACATGTTGTAACTCCCTTGTACCCCAGTGCCCCACTTCCCTCTTGGCCTCTGACTCACCTTTCCCTGGAGTACAGCCCAGAACATACAAGGACAAGAGAAAGGGTATGTGTACAAAAATGTGATTTTTTTTTTTAAAACTACACACTGGCCTCTGCTTCTCAAGTTGTGATTACTAGGGAGGTGAGGGTGCGAAGGTGAGGCATAACCCTTGTTGGCCTCAGTTTTTCACATCTGTTAAGTGGAAACCTTGAGAATGTGTGAGAAGGCATGTGATGGATACTCGTATCTGTTTAATACAGTGTCCCCATTACACAACATGGGGCATCAGAGCTTGTCTACACAGGGACATTGGCTGACCTTCTAATAGAATCTGGGCCTTGTCCTGGGTACTCAAGAAGCGAACTCGATTATTAGTAGATTTTGCCTTCTACTTTACAGTGGTAGGTGGTACGTGCATAGGGTCAGAAATGATAGAACAAATCCGCTTTCCAGATCTAGTGGCATATGTTGCTAGGTTTAGAAACTTTTCTTCATTTTAATTAGAATTTTAAACTTGTTTAGGCTGCATCTTTGCAAGTATTCATTCATTCATAAACTACTCGTTCCCTGGGCAAATATTTCTTAATGCCTTTCTTTGCCAAATTCCCAGGATGTGGAGGTGGCGCTGACCTTTGTGGGCTTTGTCAAGACCAGAGGTTGGAACCAAGGGCAGGGTCTGGGTTTCCAAAGTGCTTTGGGTGTGTAGGAGTGTCTGGGAAGCTGTGCTCAGTTTAAGAGAAGAAAGGGAAGGGTGTGCATAAGTGTGCATACACCAAAGGGGGCCTTTTGGGCACAAAGGCTGGCTTGTCTTGCTTGTTTGAAAAATCTCTGCTTTTCCCAGTTACATATGACTGACCTAGGAGTATATTTGCTAGAGGTGACCTGATGCTGGTCTTGCCATTCAGAATTGGGGAAGGATTAGCAACCTTCTGTGGATAGCTGATTGCCTTCCTCCCTTCCTCCTTCCCTCCTTCCTTCCCTCCCTCCCTCCCTTCTTTCCCTCTCTCCCTCCCTCCCTTCCTTCCTTCCTCTTCCCTCCCTCCCTCCCTTCCTTCCTTCCTTCCCCTTCCCTTCCCCCCTCCCTCCCTTCCTCCCTTCCTTCCTTCCTTCATTTATTTGTGTGTGGTTAAATGCACTTGAGTGTAGCTAGGTATCCAGAGGTCAGAGGCATTGGATTTTCCTGGAGCTGGGAGGTGGTGGCAAAGGGTGCTGGAAACTGAACTTGGGAGTCCTCATCAAAAACAGTGTGTTCTCTTAGCTGATGCACCATCTTTCCCAAGTCCCTAACTGGCATTCTTAGAGGTTCATAGTGATATCTTTATCAAAGCCATTAAATTAGATGGTTAGGATTTTGGTAGCAGTTAAATTCCATGATACCTGGATGGTGGTAGAGCACACCTTTAATCCCAGCTGGGAGATAGAGGCAGGCAGATCTGTACAAAGAGAGGACAGCCAGGGCTACACAGAGAAACCCTGTCTTGAAAAACACAAAATTTCCATTTTTTTTTTTTTTAAGCCTCTAGACTTCAAATGATTGCATTCTTCTGAGTTTTTTCTCTCTGTTAATTGTGCTGCATGCTGGCAAAGATGAGAAAAGGACAGACAAGAATGAATAAAGTTAGGATGAGTGTGGTAGAATATGCCTTTATCCCAGATAAAAGAACAGAAAAAGGTATTGAGAACATATTTAAGAAGTTTCCCATAATGGGACCCTTGGAAGAACTTTTTCTTATTTTGGTTCCTTTAAAAATGCAAAATGGCGTTTGGACTAGGTTTACATTCCCATCCCAGGTGTGGTGGATGATTATAAGTTTGATTAGGAATGCTTGATGCTGGTGGCTATAATTTGGTTGGGTGCAGCTGTTTTGCCATGTGTAGCTTTTCCTTGGGATTTCTTTCCGCTTGGGTTTATGGGAACTTTTGCTTAGAGTATATAAGGATTGAAGCCCAGAGAACCGGGTGGGTTGTTAGTTGTTGATTTTTGCATAGGATTGGAGAGATTGGGTTTGCAGATAGTGAGCTGAGATACTAGTCTGTCAGCTAGAACTCTCCAAGCTTAAGACAGCCTGAAAAGGCTGTGAAGATTTCTACCTTTCTATCAAGGCCGCCTGCAAAAGCAGTGAAAATGTCTTTCTATCCTTCCTATTTCCCTAAATTGAGTGTAAAAGATTGTAGTTTACTACTACAGTTTCCCCCTAAGTAATTAGTATTAGTAATTTTCATGCTTGATGATCACATATTATCTTTAAAGTACCCAATGCTGGGGACTGGAGACATGGCCTCAGTGGTTAAGAGCACTTAATGCTCTTGCAGAAGACCCAGGTTCAGTTCCCAGCACCCACATGATGGCTTGCAATAATCTGGAACTCCAGTCCTAAGGAATTAGGCACCCTCTTCTAACTCAGTATGTGGTGCATAGACATACATGCAGGCAAAACACTCATACACATAAAATAATTTTTTAAAATTATTTTATTTTATGTGCACAGGTGTGAGGGTGTCAGATCTCATGAAACTAGAGTTACAGACAGTTGTGAGCTGCCATGTGGATGCTGGGAATTGAACCTGGGTTTTCTGGAAGAGCAGCCAGTGAGTGCTCTTAACACTTGAGCCATCTCTCCAGCCCCCATAAATTTTAAAAAATCTGATGTCAGTGTTTGTTATTGAAAGGAAAAAAAGTGGGAATATGGTTTTGAATAACATTGTGTCTATGTTTTGAGACAGGTCTGTCTCTAGCCCATGCTGGCCTTGAATTTAGTGTTGGGCCAGAGGCATATATACAACCATTCCCTAGCTAAATACCACAATCTTGGTGAAGGGTTTTTGTCTTGTACTGTGGTGAGGTAGTGTTAGAACCCAGGACTTTGTGCATGCTGGGCAATTTTATCACAAAATAAAGCAACACGAAAAAGAAAATAAAGCTAGGCATGGTGGCCTGAATTTGTAATCTCAGAGATTAAGGTACCTTGAGTCAGAGTCCAGCCTGGACTGCATAGTAAGACTCTGCCTCAACAAATCAAAAAAAAAAAAATATATATATATATATATGTGTGTGTGTGTCTGTGTGTGTCTCTGTCTGGTCAGAGCAGATGGCTCAGCAGGTAAAGATGCTGGCCATATTCATAGGCATACAGATAAATAATATAATTTCTAAAGTGCACAAACTCATTTCATTAAGAACAGAAGGCAGTGGCTGGGTATGGTGGGGCACACCTTTAATTCTAGCACTGGCTGGAGGATCTGAGTTTAGGGCCACCCTGCTTTTCATAGCACAGCCAGGAGAGACTACATAGAGAGACTCTGTCTCAAAAGAGAAACAGAAGGCAGAAGTCTATGTTTTTTTGACTTTCTGAGGCAGGGTTTTTATCTTAGCTCAAACTAGGTTTGGCTTCCTCATAGTTAGGATGACCTTGAACTCCTGACCTTTCTGCCACCTAAGTCCTGGGATTGTCAATACGGAGCCACCACACCCGCCCTGTACCTTCTTTTGTACAAGTAGAAAGAGGCCTGCCTCTGGAGAACCTCTCCCTACAGTTGATCTGACTCTGGCCATGTACTACCACCACCAGGTAAAGGTATGTAAACATACCGTCCATGACCTTTAATTTGCTTCCACAGTGAAGAGCTGGATGAGTTACACTACCAGGACACAGACTCGGACCTCCTGGAGCAGAGAGACAACAAGTGCAAGGTCAAATGGACCCACGAGGAGGTGAGCCACACAGCTCCTCCGTGGAACTAGGGAGCGAATGAAAATGGACGCAGCTAGAAACCAAAATAGCCACTCTGCGAGCAAAAAGGGAAAGGTTTATTCCAAACCGCCACGGCTGTTTCCCTGGAAAAGCAGGGAAAAAAATTCTAGGATTATATGGAAACTGGAGAAAGGGAGCTTGTGAGGTGGGGTGGGGCTCCTGAGCAGGTCCGAGGGAACCTAGAGGCTAGCAATGACCTTGACAAATTAGTAGGCACCACTGTCTTATATGTAATGGAAGAGTCATATGGCCCTTTTAAGCAAGTAGGAACTCTCTTTAAACCCCTGAGGGAATTTTTTGCTTTTGTTTAAATGCCCAACCTTGGGAAACAGAATTTCTCGGGAGACTAGACAGGGAAGAGAGGATTGATGGTGGTTGGGCCAGCTGAGCCTAGATTTGTGTCTAATGTTCCCATCTTTGATAATGAAAAAGCTGTGTGCTTTTTTTGATTTGATTTGAGATGGGTCTCTTGTATCTCAGGTTACTCTATGAGAGGACTACACACACTTCATCTTGTGTACATGCTGAAACTGATTTTGGGCCTGACCTGGGCCTAACCCTGTGAGCCAATCTGTGTACTTTGGGATGGCCCTGATCTCCTGATTCCTGAGCTTTTTGCCTCTGTCTCAAGTACAGAGCCCCCTTGCCTGCCTTGTGTTTCTGCAACTTTCCCACTCTGAGGCAGCCCACAGATACTTTGTAACAAGCACATTGGACCTCATCATCTGCTGCCCAAGTGCTTAAGTGCTTGCCTCTTCATGATAAGAGCCCTGAATCAATCCAACCCGCCCATCACTGTCGTCCTCTCCTGCCATATCCCTCTTCCCTCCCCTGTCCTCAGTCCAGCTATCTAACAACAAACAATCACCATAGCTCCCAGCATGCCCTCCAGCACAGCGAGGCTATACTGATGCTTGCCTGAGGCTTTGATTAGTATCCTCTCTGTGTAAGGCAGATTTGTTGTTGCCCACTTTCTGTGACAATACTTGGCATTTAGTAGGCACTCAGTTCCCAGGTGAATGTGTGACTATGGCTGTATCATGGTGTCTACAAGACTTGATACATGTGAGCTAAGCCCTATTTCTTTCTTACACTGATAGGATGAGCAACTAAGGGCCTTGGTGAGGCAGTTCGGACAGCAAGACTGGAAGTTCCTGGCCAGCCACTTTCCTGTAAGTACTGCCTCTCCCCCAGGGCAAGGGCTCTGGTGGCCTGCTGTGAGATTTCCTCACAGCTGCTAGCTCCTTAGCTCCTAAGCCCAAAGGCATGGTTCCCCTCCCCCCTCCCTTGCAGAGATCCACCTGCCTCTGCCTCCCAAGTGCTGAGATTAAAATCCTGCACCACTGTTGCCTGGCCAGAGTTAACCCTTCAATGATCCTGGAATTCTTTCTGTTCTGTCCCAGAACCGCACAGATCAGCAATGCCAGTACCGGTGGCTGAGGGTTTTGAATCCAGATCTTGTTAAGGGACCATGGACCAAAGAGGAAGATCAGAAGGTAAGTGTTTAAAGGGGTTGCATACACAGTGGGCTTTCACCGGTGCCAGTGAGTCAGGCGCTATGAGATGGCTAAACATCCCATACCACCCCACTTTAATCCTTAGTGTCTCAAGGATTTCTGTGTGTGTGTGTGTGTTTTGAGACTGAGGCCTGCTTTGTAGCACTGCCTGGTCTCATTTGCTGTGTAGCCTAAGCTGGCCTTGAACTTAGTGCTCGTCAAACCTCAGTCTTCTGAATGGTGGGCATATAGTATCCACCTCAACCCATGAATTACCCAACTCTTAACTGGTAGCCATACCAGCCACATAGAACTTGGAAAACTAATAAGTGGGTGGTGCACATAAGGGGCTTGCTCACCAGTGCTGCTGCCATTGGTGCTGTGATAATATGATAGATGCTATGCTAATGGTTATACCACACCACCACAAAACTCCTCAGATAACCTTGTTTTGTTTCATGGTGCTGAGGATGAAACCTGTTGTGTATCCACTCTAACCCCTTCTCTAGGACTTTTTTTAAGACAGGGTCTCTGGTAGCCTGGGCTACTCTCAAAACTTGCTATGTAACCAAGGCTTGCCTTGAACTGCTGGTCCTCCTGTCTCTATCTCCCATGTGTTATGATTGCAGGTATTTGCCATTATACCTGGCATTATTTTTGTAGAGTCCATAGACCTGTGAGGTGGGTTATTTTCCAAGTTACAAGTGAGAAAACCAAGGCACAGAGAGGGTTGGACAGTCCCTAAGCTACGCTCACCCTGGGCTGCTTTTGTGGCGCTCCTTCCTAGAGCTCTGGTGCATCTCCCTGGTATTGGTTGCCCTTAAGATGCCATTTCACCTTGACAGGCACAGCAGGAGATAAAGGACGCTCACTGGTCATTGTAGTTGAACACTCCCATCCAAATGGCATGTGATAGCTGGAAAATTTAAACCATAGCAAACTGAGCGTGGTAGCACCTCCCAGCACTGGGGAGGTAGAGGCAGGATGATGAAGATTTTAAAACCAACCTGATCTACATAGTGAGACCCTGTCTCATTTTTTTTTTTTAAACTACACAGAAATGAAATAGAATATATCCACACAGAAATCCCTTTTTTTCTGTGAGTATCCACTCTTCCCAGGTTGTGGCTGTGTCACATGAGAATACATGTGTCACAAGTTGAGGAGGGGCCTAGCCCAGGTGGCTGTGATTGTTATGGTTTGTATCCTGAGCAAGAGGGTCTTACTAAAGGTGATTGGAGACCGAGATCCAGCTCTAGTTAGCCATGACTTTGGGCTCTACCCTCGTGATTTCCACAGAAGTGTTGAAAGGACTTGTCATACCCTACAGATGGTTGGGGCTGACCTCTCATAGGCTTGTAGCTCCATAAAGTCCTACAGAATGAGACCCGCCTAGATATGGAGGGACTGGTCCTTCACTGATGTTTTCTTCAAGGTCATTGAGCTGGTCAAGAAGTATGGCACAAAACAGTGGACGCTGATTGCCAAGCACCTGAAGGGCCGACTGGGGAAGCAGTGCCGTGAGCGCTGGCACAATCACCTTAACCCCGAGGTGAAAAAGTCCTGCTGGACCGAGGAAGAGGATCGCATAATTTGTGAGGCCCATAAAGTGCTGGGTAACCGCTGGGCTGAGATCGCCAAGATGCTGCCAGGGAGGTGAGCTACCTTCTGGTAGGCAGGGTGTTGTTTCAGGAAGTGAGGCTCATACTCACGAAGGAGTGAGTGTCCAGAGAACTGAGCAGTTCTTTAACATTCAACCTGACCTGTCTCCTTGTCTACCAGGGACACTCATCAGATGGGAGAAAAGTAGGTCCCCCAGGAATGACCTGTCAAAAAGACAGTGCCCAGTCAGGTTGTAGCCTGGTAAAGGGAATCTAATAAATGCCAGTTCTGTCTCCATACCCACTTCTCTACTAAATCAGACTCATCTTTTGTTTGTGTTTAGAGACAGGGACTTGCTTTATAGCCCAGACTGGTGTTGAACCATGGCTGACTTCAAACTTATGATCTTCCTACTTTTGCCTCACAACTGGTGTGAATGTGGGTGTGTGCCATTATGCCTGGCCAGTCTCTTTGTAAAAGCTCTGGTATCTACCTCCATATTTATGAATGATATGTTGTTTTGAAAACTGTTGTACTTGTGGGATCTTTTTTATGTATATGAGTGTTTTGCCTGCTTGTGTGTCTGTACTATGTGCTCCCTGGTGCCTGAGGAGGGCAGAAGAGTGCACTGGATGCCCTGGGAATCAAATCCAGACCCTCTGGAAGGGCAGTTGGCACTGCTAGCTGCTGGGCCATCTGTCTGCTCCACCCCCATGATGCTTTCATCTTGCTTTTCAGCCACAGAAGACTTAGCTTCCTGGGACTCTGACCCTCCTTCCCTCCCCAGTGCTCTATTTTATCTATTCTAGTTTCTGTTGCTGTGATAAAACACTCTGACCTAAAGCAAGGGGTTATTTGGCTTATACAGTTTATCATCAAGGGAAGTAAAGTAAACCTGAAGCCAGCCAAGGAGGAAGACTGCTTGCTGGCTTGTTTTTAGCCCACTTGCAAGCTCATGGTTAGCTAACTTGTTTATTTTTGAGACAAGATCCTTACATAGCCCTGGCGGTATCTTGGAACTCACAAAATAAGTCATGGCCTTGATCTCTCAGAGATCTGCTTGCCTCTGCTTCCCAAGTGCTGGGATCAAAGGTGTGTGCCACCGTGCCTAGCTAATTTTCCTATACAGCCCAGAACTACTTGCTTCAGGATGGTGCTATCCACAGTGGGCTGGAGCCTCCTGCATCAATTCATAAAATCAAGACAGTTCTCCAGAGATGACCACAGGCCAATCTGATTTAGGCAATTCCTTGATGAAGATTTTCCTCAGATGACTAGACCAGTGGTTCTCAACCTTCCTAATGCTGTGACTCTTTAGTATAGTTCCTCATGCTGTGGTAACCCCTAGCCATACAATTATCTTTGTTTCTACTTCATAACTGCAATTTTGCTACTGTTATGAATCATAATATAAATATCTGATATGCATGGTTTTAGGAAACCCCTGTGAAAGGGTCTTCGGGCCCCCCCCCCAAAAAAAAGGTGGGGAGGTCACAACCCACAGGTTGAGAACCTGCTTTAGACTGTCAGGTTGTTAATTAAAGCTAACTAGTTGTCAGGTGAGGTGGTAGCCAGTCATGATGGTGCACACCTTTGATCTCAGCACTTGGGAGGCAGAGACAGATTTATCTCTGAGTAAAGGACAGCCTAGTCTACCTAGAATTCCAGGAGAGCCAGGGATATATACGTGTGTGTGTGTATACATATGTATACACACACACACACACACACACACACACACACACACACACACACACACACACATAGATTCTGTCTCAGGAGAAAGGAAAATAAAAGCAAACTAGTATACCTATTATCTCATGACCCTAATTTTTAGTTAGTACAACAGAGCTTACACTATTCTTGATTTAAACACAGAATTCAAATGCTAGTACTATCTATGAGAATATTCCTTATTTGGTTTTTGTTCTAAGTATTAATAATTACCTTTCCTCATCCCTACTCAGTTTTTTGTTTTGTTTTGTTTTTCAATCTCTAAGACAATTTTTTTTTTAAGAGAAAAACGTAGTACAGGAAAGATGAAAGTCCCAGCAGCCACCAGGAGATGGAGAGAAAGTCATGGCTTTTAAGTTAGGCATGGAATAGAAATAGCTTATTAAAGATAGGTAAAAGCAGGGCTGGAGAAATGGCTCAGCAGTTAAGAGTACTTGCTGCTCTTATGGAGGACCTGGGTTCAGTTCCCAACACCTACATGGTGGGGCTAACAGCCCTCTAACTCACTTCAGGACGATCTAACAGATCTTCTGGCCTCTGCATGTACTGCACGTGTATGTCAAACACCCATTCCTTTGTTTATGACTGTTGATCTGTTGTTAGGTTGGATGTCTTAAGGCTCTCTTGCTGTTAGATTCCTTCTGTTTTGTTTACTTCCTTGTTTTAGTGGAACATAACCTTCATTAGCGTCCTGAGCTAAGTCCGCAATTTTATCTTAACATTCAGTAGATAATTTTAGTAGATGTAGAGTTTGAAAATATTTTTTGTTCAGAATATTAAGAGTATTCAGTGATCTTTTCATCTTTCTCTTGTTTTTCTTTGATTTCACTTCCTGAGAAAATGTCTTAGTTTTACCTTCCAATCCTTTAGAAGTTATTTTGACTGAGAAGTTTTGTTTTCTAGATTCTCACTCCTTTTCTGGACCTGTTTTAAATGTATGTTTGCAACTTCTTATTTCACTACTGATACTGTGTTTAAAAGATCAAAAGACAAAACTCTGTCCCTGCCTTGTGTTTTCCCAGTGTTTCTTTTTGTTTTGCCCATCCATGTTGGTTAATACTGGAGGTTTATTTTGCTCATCTGTGGCTGGCTCTTCTAGTTAGGAAGCAGTGAGTGAACATTGTTTGGAGGTCTCTGATTGAGTGTTTGGTGTCCACTGTTCCTTTGGGTGGACATTCTAAGAACTAATGGGTTTTCTCTGGAGTTACTCATTCCCCCAGAGGCAGATGATTCCTTTAAAGAGACTGTTGCCTGGGGTGGCAGGACAGGTAGAAGGGGACTTGGAGTTTCACCACCAGGGTGCGGATTTTCATGGAGCCCCAGTTTCTGCCCTGTGCACTGTTTGTCTGCTGTGGCCACAGTTGCTGAGTTATTTCTTCCTAAAGAGGAAAACTGCCTGCCTGCTGGAGGTGAGGGTCAGGAGCTGGAGGTCAGACAACTTCTCTGCTTAACCTGTACTTTGTGCTCCTTGCTGGATCTGGTTGCTCTAATCCTGAGGCTCCTGCAGTACTGGGAGGAGCCTTGGCATGAATTGGTTCTTGTTAGACTCTTTCCTGTAAGTTTGGTCAGTTTGGTTTCAGCTCCTAGCCTCCTGGGCTGTTGGTTGTGTGACTGCTTTCCATCTGCTGATAACTTCTAAAATCTGATTTGCTGCCACTTTTCTCCCTGATCCATCCTCCCTCCCTCCCTCCCTCCCTCCCTCCCTCCCTCCCTCCCTCCCTTCCAGACAGGGTTTCTCTATGTAGCCTTGACTATCCTGCAACTCGTTCTGTAGACAGGTAGGCCTTGAACTCAGGGATCTGCCTGCCTCTGCCTCCCAAGTGCTGGGATTAGAGGTGTATGGCACTAATGCCAGGCCTGTTTATTTGTCCTTACTATGCTTCTGCTTTCTTGTGTTTTGTTTTGAGTCCTCCCTTTGTGGTATTGGTGGGGTCCTGTGGGGAGGAGTAAAGAGGAAGCCAGGTAATAGGTGTCTCCTAAGTCTGAACTAGCAATTTTCATAACATCAACCCCAGTGTGTTACCTTTGAGGGTCTCCCTTGATCCTTGGTTGGGTATTCAGAACCCCTTCTCTGCTTGGCATAGATAGCCTTGCACATGTCAGTAGCCTCACCTCCATCTGCAGTCAGCGTGGTTGCTTGGTGGTCCTGAGCCACTTTCCCCCTTCCGTTCCCACAGCTGCTGATAGCTCCTCCTACCACTTTGACAGCCTTGCACGCATTACTATCTTGTTCTATAGTGAGGCCCACCAGCTTGCAGTCAGTTCTCACTGCTCTTTCTTCAGAGAAGCTTTCTGGGTCAGTCTAGCCTACACTCAATCCTGCCTTAACTTGAGTTCTGTCTTTGCTTATGTCATGGAGATAATGTGGAAGTTTGCTAATCCATCAAGGACTAGAAACTGTGAGACTTCATTGTAGAGCGGAACAATCCCTTACAGTGCATTTGGATGAACCTTCACTTAGATGTGTGGGAATAAGCTGCAGCAGGGGCTGGAGAAACCTCTAAGCAGAGCTGCATGTCAGAAGCCCCTGGATTTTTCCCCACAGAACGGATAATGCTGTGAAGAATCACTGGAACTCTACCATCAAAAGGAAAGTAGACACTGGAGGCTTCCCCCACGAGTCCAGGGACTGCAAGCCTGTCTACTTGCTGCTGGAGCTTGAGGACAAGGACCGCCACCAGAATGCCCAGCCTGCGGAACACCAGGTGAGTGGGCAGCCTTGTGGCTCAGTCTCTGGGCTCCATTCTAGTGTAGTTGGTTTGCATCATTCCCTATCTCCTCAATACTTCCCCAGAACTACTCACTCATTTCTGCCCTAGGGTCTGAGTGTTGCCATTATGTTTTCAGGGCTTTCCTTATGACAAACTAGCCTTCCTTACGGGACAGGATAGCAATCTGCTAGATAACACTGAGAAGTATGTTGGGGACTTCTCAGCTCCTGTCCCTCTCAGTAATTTCTCTTAACTGATGTTACATTACATGATAAACGGAGGAAGGAAAACACAAATATCTGTACAAACACATTCAATAAAGTATGACAGAAACACTCATGTTAATAAATGATTTCTGCAACTGGTCACCTGGCCTTAACTGTTATTTAGAATTACCTTTCTCTACTACCCATTCTGTATTTCTTCTACCCTCAGGAAGCACCTCAGCATATTTTTTTTCCTGGAGGAACAACTCATATAGAACATGGTAGCACCAAGAGCAGTCCTTTAGGATCTTTTGCACTCCATACATAATCTTTCTTACCTCCATTGTGGAGATGCAGTCCAGTTTCCCCATGGTAATCTGGAACAACCATCCCTCCTAACACTGTTATTCCTTTCTTAGCCTTTTGGCTTAAGGGCATCAGAAGGCCAAAGTGGCCGGGTTGGGGGAGTACGGGGGGGGGGGGGGGGGGTTTCTGAGCTTCCAGTTCAATGGATTGTTTGTTGTGGCTCCTGGCAGGAAAACTTCCACTTCCCTACTCTGGAAGCAAATCTCTTGGGCCAGAAGAACCTAAGTTTCAGGAACAGGAAGCAGAAAATTTTCTAGTGAGCTACTAAGGGTAATAGTGAGTGGAACCCTTAGAATAAGTATCTACTCCAATAAGGACAAAGCATTGTTCTTCCATGGAGTGAAGCGATCCAATGTAGTTGACCTGTCACCTGGTTGTTGGCTAGTAAACCCAGGGAATAGGGCTCAATGTTGGTCTCTGCTGTTGGCATATATGGTCCTCACCAGCAAGCTGTAGCCAAGTCCATGGTAAGTGGCAGTCTATGTTGTCAGGCTCATGCATAACCTCCATCTCTGCCATCATGGCCACATTGTTCATGGGCCCATTGAACAATGACAGGATGCCTGGGGAAAGAGACTGACTGAACACAGAATGGATCATCCTACCAACTTCATTATTGAACTCTTCCTCTGAGCACTTAAATGAGACACAACTATCTTCTCATTCTTCACCTATTTGGAAAGACCAATCCACATACTTCTTCCCCAGGTGTCTTTCTTACCAATTTTCTAATCATTCTCTTTCCAAGTCTCTGACCATTTATCTAGTCCATTGGCCGATTCTTATCAATGAACTAGTCACACATCTGACCGTTTCTCCTTCCAAACAAAATGTATGACCATGTGTCCTGCCTGAAGTTCTTCCCACTGGAAAGTTTCCTTTACTGGAGTCTATCATGGTTGTCTCAGAAAGGGGTTGTAATGCTGCAGCTGTCCACTTCTGGGTGGTTGCCTGCATAACGTGCAGAACCATCAGTAAACAGGCCCTAGTTTTCTCTTCCTCAACCCATCATAGGGCACACCCCATGAGGCTATAAGACAACATTGTAATGGGAGTCGAAACTATAGGGATTTGTGCAACTAACACATGTAACCTTAAGGACCTGCTCGGACCAGATTACATATATACAACTTTCATTTTACAACAAATTGCTGCTGTGCATGTCCTACTTATGGCTTGGTGGGTCAGACAACACCCAACTCATGATGGGCAGGCAGCTCATGGTAACTTGGTAGCCTGTTGTCAAATGTTGAGCTTCCACTAAGGCCCAACATCAAGAGTTATCTTTCAAAGGAGAATAGTTGTCTGCAGATGATGATAGAGCCTTGCTCCTAAATCCTAAAGATCTCATCTGTAAGTCACCTATGCAGACCTGTCACAGGCTCCAAGTAAATAGCATCTCTCTCTGCCACTGGCACCTCAAGTGTTACTGGGTCTGCTGAATCATATGGTCCAAGAGGTAGAGCAGCCTGCACATCAGCCTGGACCTGCTGAAGAGCCTTCTATTCCAGGCCCCAGTCCAAGCTAGCCACTTTAAAGAGTCATGGGCCGGAATAACACACCCAAGTGAGGAATGTGCTGTCATTTAATCCAAATAGGCCCAGGTAACATATTTCTTTAGTGGTGGGAGGGGCCAGGTGCCATAACTTATCCTCACTTCAGAGGGAATATTTCTGTATGCCCCACACCACTAGTCTAAGAATTTCACTGAGTTAGAAAGCACTTGAATTCTGGTTGGATTTATTTCCCATCTGATAAGTATATATGTTACCAAATCCAAAGTGGTTGCTACCTGCTGCTCCTTTGGTCCAATTAGCATTATGTTGTCAATAGTGAACCAGCGTGATATTTTGTGAAAGAGACAGATGATCCAGATTCCTTTGAACTAAATTACGACACAGCTGGAGATTAATATATCCTTGAGGTAAAAACTGCAAAGGTGTACTGCTGGCTTTGCCAACTGAAAGCAAATTGTTCTGGTCCTTGTGGACAGGTGTTGAAAAAAGGCATTTGTTATATCAGGAGCTGTGTATACCATTACCCCAGAGATGTGTTTATCTGCTCAAGTAAGGACACCACATCTGGTATAGCAATTGGTGCTGCCATTGCAGTCACTACTTGAGCTTTCAGCAATCAGCTGTCATTTTCCACTGTCCATCTGTCTTCTGCACTGGCTAGATAGAGTTAAAGAGAGATGTGACAGGAACCATCATTCCCCTCATCTTTCAAAGTCTTTGATGATGGCACAAATTTCTGCAGTTACTCCAGGGATGCAATGTAGTAGCACACTGCTGTGGTTCACCAAGAGGGACAAGGAGGCATTCTCATGGACTCAAACCCTGCCAGATCTCAGCAGAGGGAGGAACCACCATCATGGCCAGTGGAACCCCAGAGCATCTCAGCTCAGGTGTTTTTATTGGTTCAGAACTCCTCAGGTGCAGATCATAAGCAATCAAACATCCTCCACATGAATCTAGCACCTGCAGGCAATGCAAAATGCAAGGCCTATGCATCCCCTTTTCCAACACTGCACAAAAACATTTATTTTAAACACAACTGAAAATAAACTTCTCAACATTTCCCCTTTTCTGTATAAAAAAAATTGCTTTACCTTTACAGCACAATTTAATGCTACTCTAGCAAAGCTATTTACAAGAGGAACAATCACAAAGGTTGCTAATGAACTTTCACGATGTCTTTGGACAGCAGAAAAAAATTATCAATGTCCAATTATCTGGAATTTACTCATGATCTTCTGGGCTCCTCCAGAGGGCTTGGATCACTTCTCTGGTTCTGCTCTCTGCAGTGCACTCAGCTTGTCCTCCAGAATCTGGCTGGCTCCACTCCACTGTTGCTGCTGCCTTGGTGGTCATCCCATGGTACTGACATCTTCAGAACACTTGGTCCTTTGCTGCAACTAAACTAGCTGCACTTTCACCAATAGCCTCTCTTAGGCTCTTTTCATAGTGCCACCCCTCAGCTTCTCTGTATGACCCTTTCAGTCTGGGCCGTCAACTGCCACTGAGGCTGCACCTTCACTAATAGCCTCCCTGGGCATTCTTTATGGTGTCAAGCCTCAATTTCTTTATATGACCCCTTCAATTTGGACCTTCAATTGCCACTGAGGCTGAACCTTCACCAATTGCCTATCCTGGACTTTCTTCATGGTGCCGAGCCTCGAGTCTTTTACATGACTCATTCTGGGCCTCTGCACCTTCACTAGTGGCCTTTCCTGGCCTCTCATAATGCCAAGCCTCAGTTGTTTTCCATGACCTCTTCATGCCTTTAAAACCCAGTACCACCTGGGTAACACAGTACCAAGTTTAGCTGCCAGCATGAGATACAACCTTGGCCAGTTCTGGAAGACAGCTTCTGTTTGCTGTCCCTGCAGAAACACTTTCCAGATTTTAACAGAGTGTGGTTTACAGGAAAAATAACTAGTCCTGTCTGTAAGAAGGGTTCCCTCATGGGTAGAGTTCCCACCACCAGTGCACAGATTGTTTGTAATCAGGTTTGCAGATGAGAAAAAAAAAACTGTTGAATTTAACTAAGTGGCTTTTTGGTTCTAAGCCAAGGCATCCACAAACCGCAGAGGGTCCTGGGCCTGTGGGAAGAATCTCTCTGGTTGAAACATTCTGGCAGTTTGGCATTCTTTCTCACTATTTTTAAGGTGAAATATATACCCTTCTTCATAGATCCCAAACATAACATCTTGAGCTTCACACTCATGTAATGCAGCTATTAGTAAACTCAGTTTGTGAAACAGTATGCTACCACCAGCGGCAGGAGGGAGCATCAGCTCCACAGTCAGGAAAAGCAGTAAGAAAAAGAACCTTGCTTTTTCCTGCTCCCAGCTGAATTTTTTTTTTTTTTTTTTTATCTCTAAGGGCCTCTGCTCTGTGGCTCTCACCTCAGAGCTTTTTTTGTCATTTATTAATTTCACAGCTTTTTCTCTTCGTAGAGACTTATTTACTTTCTCTCTTCTTCCTTCAAGAGCCTTGTACTCATTATTTTTGCAAATACATAATCTCTGTCCTCTAGGAGTTTCCCTGAGTGTACTTAACTGGACTCTGCAAGGTCTGAGGTTTCTTTCTCATCTTCCTTGTCTCACGTTGGATTAGCTGGCATGATGTCATGCACCATGTTGGTACACCATTTGTAGTTGTTAGGCTGCTGGGGCAGCTCAGCAAAGAAGACCAAGGAGGCATTTTCATTGGTGCAAACCTTTCCAGACTTCGTCAGAGGGAATCAACCTTCATGATCAGTGCCATACTGCCAGTGGAACCCCGAGCATCTGAGCTCGGGTGCTTTATTGATTCAGAACTCCTCAGGTGCAGATCATAAGCAATCATACATCCCCCACAGAGATCCAACACTTGCAGACAATACAAAACACAAGGCCTATACATCCCTTTTTCCAACAGTACACAAAACAATTATTTTAAACACAACTAAAAATAAACTTCCACAACAATGCAATACTGTTTTCGATTTACTATTTTTCCTTTCAGGGGTAACTCTTATTTCCGTTTAGCTTTTCCAACCATAATAGCCCTCACTCCACAGGTCAGGGAACCATTGTGGGAATTCTGTCAACTTCTAAGAATATCTATCCCAATTATACATTCTAGGACTGGGGAAATAACCACAGGATGAGTTCGGGGACCCACTGGACCTACTGTGAGTCGGACTTTAGCCAAAACTCCATTAGTCACTTGACCTCCGTAAGCCCCTTCTTTAACTGAAGGGCCACAAAGGTTCTTGGGGTCTTCCAAAATCAGTGTTAGTTCAGGTCCAGTATCCAATAGTCTGATAGTTTCCTTTCTCCCTTTGTACAGTTACCCTTGTAAAAAGCATAGGTCTGTCTGGGGAAAGACCGGAGAAAAGCTAACAGTAAAACTTTTAGGTATTTAATCAACGTCCTTCCTCAGGGGAGCCTGGCCATCCCTTCATTCAAGGAGTTCTGCGTCTGCAAACTGGCTCATGTCTGGAAATTGGTTCACAGGTCAAGATTCCCTTTTGCCATGATCCAATGTACCCTTTCTTACATTTGTTTGATAATTTTTCCGCTTATAAAGGTAACAAAAATTCAGTAGGCTTCTTACCTAATTCATGCCTGGAAACACGATACCAAAGTTGTGTCACCATAAAAATCACTTTGCCTGTCAGTGCTGGCCATAGCGGCTCAGGCCATTATGGATAATGCTTTGTCTATGCTGCCCATTATGATCACCTTGCCTTTGGTGATTCAGTGCTGCCACCTGGCCCCTGCTGCTTTGGGACCCAGTTAAACTCGTTGCACTTAATTCATCCAACTGGCAGCAGTGTCTCCAACCCTAAGGTCTGGCACAAGGAAAAGGGTGACAACAAAGCTCTTCAAATGTACTAGTGCCCCTCTCACCATTTTGCATCTTAAAAGATTAGCAGAGGGCATGTCTTCCTTCATTATGAAGGATTAGGTTTTACAAAGTGTATCCACTCGAGCATTGTAGTTCCCCTGAGCCTTAAAATCCTTTTGTCAACACTAAGCCAAGAGATATCAGACATCTCCCAACTCCTTTTCATTGGGCCATTTTTTTGTTTTGTTTTGTTTTTCGAGACAGGGTTTCTCTGTTATAACTCTGACCGTCCTGGAACTCACTCTATAGACCAGGGTGGCCTTGAACTCACAGAGGTCCACCTGCCTCTGCCTCCCAAGTGCTGAGATTAAACACATGTGCCATCACCACCCAGCTTCATTAGGCCATCCTTTAAAAAATGCTTCAGCCAACATTCGAACAAACTTTTGCCTTCCCTGTCCATTTTAACTGTGCAGGCTCTCATATTAAATTTAGACTCTCTCAGTGGGCCCTGAAATATCAGTAAACAACCTGATCCAGTTTTGTGTTCCTTCTACCATTATCCCACACCCTTAAAATCCATTCCCACACATATTCCCACACTTTTTCTTGAATGAATTAGCAAACTCATTAAGCTCTTTAGTGCATCTCTTCATGGGCTACACTTAACTCTCCTCTAGGAGCCTCCTTAGCCTTTAAGTCTGGTTATAGATCTAGAGGCAATTGTCGGTGGCCCCTGACAGTATTGTTTTGTCTGGCATCTCCTTCTGGAAAGCCCCTTCTGACTTAACAGCAAGACAGCGAAGGATGAATTTCTCCAAAGGTGGAAAAGGCAGTATTTCAGGTGCTGGGGTGTGAGTACATCTACTTCTGAGGATGGAGAGACCACTTCCTCACGTGAGATGAACTGCTGAGAATCTGAGGGCTCAAAGTTCTCAGCCTCAATAGGGTCCTCCCACACATCTCCATCCCAAGTTACAGGATCCCATTCTTTACCAATTAATGGCCTGCCTTTAACTGTTGATACCATCCAAGCTCTCTAAGGTTGGGACTTGAATTCTTGAATTTTTTTTTTTTTTTAATTCAGCCATTATAATGAGGGCTTTCAGTTTGATTTTCCACAACTTGTAGCTGCTGAAAAAAGAGATTCTCTTCTAGGGCACATTGAAACCTTTAGACTGTATCACTGAGTTCATTATTCTTCATTTAATTCTGGTGAGCTAGAAGTTGGTTAATTTTATTATGGAGCTCATTCTTTTCCTTTGTCAATTTATTTAGAGATGCTAGGAGCAGCCAGCCAGTGCCATCATTTTCCTTGTTTATAGAGTCACTAAAACTATTCTCTCACAATTGGTGAATCACGATAACCAAATGCATTTGTCTCCTTAAGTTTGTAATATAGTTCATACCATGGGCTTTTAATACTTTCTGAGCTTCTAGGAGAGGCTTTAGTAACTGTACGTGTTGGCAAATTGAAAAGCCTATTCCAGATGCTTAAAAAGTTCATCCTTAAACTTTTATTGCTCTAGAACCATTTCTGGTACCAAAATATGAATTAGTTAGGGTTCTCTAGAGGAACAGAACTTACAAAATGAATCTGCCTATCTATAAATACAGAAAGGAGATTGATTAGAATGGCTTACAGGCTGTTGTCTAGGTAGTCCAACAATCCCCGTCCACAACAGAAAGTCTAAGAATCCAGTAGTTCTTCAGTTCACAGGGCTGGATGTCTCATCTGGTCTTTAGTTACATCAGAGTCCCCAAGAAGTAGGCTCTAATGCCAGTGAATGAATGGACTTGCCAGTGAGAGCAAGCAGGCAGAGGGCAAAATCTTCCTTCCTTTCGTGTTTTTTATATAGTCACCAGAAGGTGTGGTTCAGATTAAAGGTCGATCTTCTCACCACAAAAGATCCAGCTTAAAAGTGATTTTCCCACTTCAAATGATGTAATTAAGAAAAATCCCTCACAGGAGTACCTAGCAGCCTAGGTTTTAGTTAATCCCAGATGTAGTCAAGTTGACAACCAAGAGTAGCCATAACATTAGGGCTTCACGCATGCTTAAACAGTCACTACCAACTAAGTAACACCTCTATTCCCCAAGCATTATATATTAAACCTTGTCTCCAGTGATTTGTTTTTTTACACTTAATCTTAACTAAAAGGTCAAGAAGCTTTTTTTTTTTTTAAAGTAAGATTAGAAACAAAGATGACAGTGTATGAAGATTTCACAGTGAACAGTCCCATGCATTGTCTTGTGCTTTCGGTCATCTGAGCTAGTTAATGGCACGTGTATTTGTTTTGTACTTCTACTACTTAGAGGGAACTGACTTATTTTTTCTGCTCTTCAGCATCCAGTTAGAGTCACAGCATGTTTTTACCTCTATGTCTTAGGGTTCCAATTTCTGGGAATTTGATCCCCTGAAGATAAATGCAGCTATGTAATGGGGATATGAAATTGAAATTCTAGAGAAGGATGGAAGAAAGTAAAAGTACATCTTCTCTAGTCCCAGCTCCCTGCTCTGGCAGTTTCTTGAATGTCTGAGTAGTGTGCTTTCAACCCGAGATTCCTGAGGGAAAGAAAAAAACACCACCAGGGGAACTGTGAGCATGATGTAGAGTGGTGCAGCTTTCCTTGGAGATAAAGACCCTGCTTTGCTGAAAGTCAGTTTCTCCATGCACCTTCCTTTGACACTGAAGTGTTGTCTGAAGTGGCCTTGCTGGGATGGATTTGAGCCCCACATGGGCCCAGAGCACAGGAGACCAGCTCAACCTTTGTTTCTCCCATTCCTCTCCAGAGGTGCTTTCTTGTTTGCTTTTGCAATAATGTTTTATTACATTTATTTATCTTGTGAGTGTGTGTGTGTATGTTGGGGAAGGAGCTTACATAACTGTGCAGGTAGAGGTCAGAGGACAACTTGCAGGAGCTCTCTCCCAGTGATTGGACTTAGGTCATTGGGCTTAGCAGCAAGTGCCTTTACCCACTGAGCCATCTCGCCAGCCCAACTTCATCATATAGCCTTAATCTGGCCTGGAATTTGTGGCAGTCCTGCTTCAATACTGGAATTGTAGGTGTGAGCCCCCACAGACAGTTTTCTATTATCAGTGGCAAAGTTCTGTCTGGACTCAGTCCTGGTTTTCTGCTCCTGCCCCGTGTCCACTGTCATCACCATGGCTCCTTGCTTTACTGTCTGTGTGGCTTTTGTTAGTCCCAGGTTCCATGTTGAAGGCTGCTCGGCCCCCTGTGGGAATCTTGGGCTGGGCTCATTTGCTAGGTTCTGCCTTGAGAGTTATTTCTGCAAAGGATTTTCCTCAATTTCCTTTTTAACTCTCACAGTGTTGGGTTGAGTCCATGGATTTTCAGACTCTGTAAAAATAAGCATCCAGAAGAGTTTCAGGAATATTGCAAGTATACTTACTTGCTTGTATACTTGGAATTGCTTCCATCCTATCCCTTTCCCAAACCACCTTGCCCTCGCTAGATAAGCACCCTCCCTAGAGTTTAGCTCATTTCCCCATGTGCCAGACTTTCGTTAACGTACTTACTGTATTACTTCTGTGTGTCCATTCAGGACTTACTCTATCTAGGGCTGGGTGTCTGGGCTCACGTCCTTAGTCCCAGCACCCTGGAGGCAGAGACTTTGTCTACATAGATGCTTCTAAGCCAACTGGGGGTACATAGAAAAGAGAAAGAAAAAGAAAAACCAAGAGCTACTTTTTATCCCTTGAATGAATGCTTTGTACTTCAGCTTAGGTTCATGATATTCTATCTATCTTTCTTTCTTTCTTTCTTTCTTTCTTTCTTTCTTTCTTTCTTTTCTTTCTTTCTTTCTTTCTTTCCTTCTTTCCTTCTTTCCTTCTGTCTTTCTTTTTTTTCCTTTTTGGTTTTTTCGAAATACAGTTTCTCTGTTGTAACTCTGGCTGTCCTGGAACTCACTCTGTAGACCAGGCTGGCCTTGAACTCACAGAGATCCACCTGCCTCTGCCTCCTGAGTGCTGGAATTAAAAGCGTGCGCCACCCACCCAACTGGTATTCTATTTCTAATTCAGGGATTTACACATTGATTCTGAGCCTGGCGGTGGTGGTGGTAATTGTTTCCTTGCTTAAAAGTTTTTAAAAACATGTTTGTGTGTGAATGCATATATACACATGCTGTGATATACATGTGGAAGTCAGGATAGAGTCTGTTCTCTTCTACAGTGTGGGCTTTATGGAGCAAGTTCAGGTTGTCAGCCCAGCTGTAAGCATCTTTGCCTGCTGAGCCATTTCTGTAGCCATTGTGTTGACCTGCCTTGGCCTTCAAGCTCTGGAATGATTGGCAAGTGCTACCATGCCCAGCATTGATTCGGGACCTGTCTCATCTTAGTGCATGTTCTACTTTTTCCAGTCTGGTATCAGCTCTCTACCTGTCAGTCTCATTAGCCTATGTCATGGTACTAAAGCACAGCTGGCATGTCTCTCAATTTCTCTTTATCTGAGTTTCCTTAGTATTTGATTTGGGTTATATGTTTTTAGCTAGTGACGGCAGCATAGTCAATATTTCAACAAAAATATACAGTGTACCCTTGCATCTGACAGGGAAGTCTTATGGCCAGCTGGCCCCTGGCGCCCTCTACTGTGAAGGAAGAGGAGAGCAGTGAGGAGGAACCTGCAGCTGCTGCTACTTCTGCTAAAGAGCATGAGCATGTCTCTGCTGATCTGGGAGAAGTGCACACCCCAGAACCCTTGGAATCCCTCAAGAGTGAATACCAAGAGGACTCCTCGCCAGAAACAAGCCTGCCCTACAAATGGGTGGTAGAGGCGGCCAACCTCCTCATCCCTGCTGTAGGATCCAGCCTCTCTGAAGCCCTGGACTTGATCGAGTCGGTATGTTGGTCCCAGCACTTCATGGCAGGCACAGAGCAAGTGACGTCATTGGCATCACATAGTTAGGTCTCACTAGAGAGGGGTCCGGGAGTGGCAGGGGTTACGGTGCCTCTGGAGCAGCAAGTGGGTTTGGCTGCTCAGCCCAAGGCCATGCATGCTTGATCACAACCCTAGGTGATGTAGGTTGTGCTCCTCTACTGGGGAGACAAATACCTCTTCACTCCAGATATACCAAGGACAGATCAAAGAGACGATTCTACACTGGCTAGCATGGTGAGTTAATGAGTTCCCCGGAGACACAGGATTGTGGGTGACTGGAAGACTGCTGCGTCACCAGAAAACTGGTCCAGCATGAGTGACAGGCTCACAAAAGCAGCATCCCTGGAGCTCCATGCCCGACCCGCATGCCACCCAAGGGCAGAATCTCCTCACTGGCAGTTATATACGGCTTTATAACCTTGGGGAGAGGGGAGGGTGACTCTTGTAACTTTCCTCTAGGAGGGAATGTGTCATTTTTGAGAAAATGGCTAAACAGTGACTGCTTGTGAGCCTGTGGGTTGGGGTCACCCCTTAGATGTGACCTCCAGCTTTAGGCCTTATGAGCCAGGAGCTAGGTCCTGACGTCTGACTCAGACCTTCTACTGGGAGTGGTGAAGATCAGGGAAAGGATCTACAAAACCTGCTCTCCATCCCCTCCTCGTCCTCCCCAGGCATTCCTAGCTTCAAGATACCATCTGTTTCCTGGACCTCTGATCTCTGAGGTGGGGATATGGGTGTGAGGGCAGTCCAGCTGCAAGTTAGTTTCCACTGTTTGCTCCAGGCTCCCACAAGTCCTAAGAACCACAACTTACAACTGGGCCCTGGATACACTCAGGGCCACATGGTTAGGATCGAAGTGGAACCTTCTGTTTCCAGGCCTTTGGATAAAGAGGACATGTGGTGATTCTTAGGAGCTTAGCCTGGGTTCCTTAGTGTGAAAGCAGGGTAGGAGCGCTTATAGGGTAATAGCGAAAGCGGGAAAGGGAGCCAGTGAGGTGATCAGCACATAGGGGCACTTGCCACCAAGCCTGACCATCTGAGCTCAATCCTCAGGACCCATATGGTAGGAGAGAATTAACTCCTTCAAGGTGTTTTCAACTTTCACATGGATACCCTGACACTCATGCATTATTAAGTGTAACAAATCAACAAAATAAAACAGCAGAGTCAGGCTTTCCCAGCTGGTTGCTATGGGGATTGTAAAGCTGTTGATGGGCAAGCATCCCATTCAGACTTCAGTATAATAGAACATTGAGAAAATGAATGTAAATGGTAATGACTCATCCCATGCATAAGGGACCAAATTTGGCACTGGTGTATTTTCCTGTATGAATTAAGTCCTACTATTAGGACTTTCAAATCTCCCCTTCTTGCAGGACCCTGATGCTTGGTGTGACTTGAGTAAATTTGATCTTCCGGAAGAACCATCTGCAGAGGGCAGTGTCGGCAGCAGCCCAGTGCGGCCCCAAACATCACAGCAGCAGCAGCAGGCATCATCTTCCCGCCAGGCCGCCACACCAGGGCCCAGCATGACTGAGTATCGGCTTGATGGCCATACAATTTCAGACCTGAGCCGGAGCAGCCGGGGCGAGCTGATTCCCATCTCCCCTAGCACTGATGTTGGGGGCTCAGGCATTGGCACACCACCTTCGGTGTTCAAGCGACAGAAGAAACGGCGTGTGGCCCTATCACCTGTCACAGAGAATAGTGCCAGCCTGTCCTTCCTGGACTCCTGTAATAGTCTTACCCCGAAGAGCACACCTGTCAAAACCCTGCCCTTCTCTCCTTCCCAGGTGTGTAGGCCCCTCTGGCTACTTTGGCTTCCATATATAGACATCTAGTGCCTAGCACAGGTCAGGCACAAAGTACACACTAGGTACTCAGTATTCACTGAGTGTCTCCCTGTGCTCATTGGTGAGCAAAACCAGACCTAAGCCTGCCCTCATGGAGCTTACACTCTGGGTTATTAAAGATGCATTGAGTGATAAAATAAAGAGGGAGTGTGGCTGGCTAAGGACATTAGCCACTTGTCCTATTGCTGTATTTCATCAAAATACTTGAAAGCAACTGAAGGAAGGACAGCTCTATTTTGGCTATAATTCCACCCTGACAAGGAAGTCATGACAGATGTTTAAAGCAGCTGATTACATGGCAGCCAGTCAGGAGGCAGAGTGATGTCCTATTCAGCTCTTTATTTTTTCCTTCAGAGACCCCAGCCAATGGACTGGCACTGCCCACATTAGGGTGGATTAATCTAGAAAATCCCTTGCAGACATGCCTGGAGGTTTGTTCCTATGGTGATTGCAAACACCAAGTTGATAACTTAGGGATCAGGGGGACCTCAGGGATAACAGGAATAGCTTTCATTGAGAAAGCTGCAGGGCCTCCTCACTTAGTGATAAAGGAAAAACAGAAGGGCTGAGTCATGTTTGTTGAAAGAAGTCTTTACTGGTGCTCTACAGGTCAGGACAAGACCTCAACCTTACAGAACAGGCAGTCGATGGGGAGGGATGCCTAAGGATCTTTTCCTCTGTCCTTCAATGCTTACACAAGTCATCACATGTCCTGTCTCTTCTCTGGCAGTTTCTGAACTTCTGGAACAAACAGGATACCCTGGAGCTGGAGAGCCCCTCACTGACATCCACTCCAGTGTGCAGCCAAAAGGTGGTGGTCACCACACCGTTGCACAGGGATAAGACGCCTCTGCACCAGAAGTATCCATCGTGAGTGCCACAGGACCACCTGCCCACCCTGGGCAAAGGGGAGGTGCTCTGGTACTGGGGAGCGGCCGCTGCACTTTTGTCCTTGTCTGAAGAGCTTAGTTCTTTACCTTCTTTGTCCCTCATCTTTACTTTTAACTTGATAGTCCTGGATCTCAGAAACAGTGTTTCTCAGAACTATAATCAGTGAACTATAAACAGTGTCCCCCAAAACTGTAATTTTTTTCCCTCCTTTGGTAAGCATCAAGTGTGGATCAGATGTGTTAGCACCCGAAAAGGCCCCTGAGCTGTCTGACTCAGGAGCCTAGAGCACAGCTGTCCTCAGCCTGCTGTGAGGAAGGGCTTTCACACGCCTACTTCCTCTTTTGGAATTCTGGGTCATGGGTTGCTCTCTGTTTATTGGTTTTGCTGCAGAAACATTGCTGTCTGTCCAGAGAACTAGTTCAGGAATTTTGCCTGAGGTAATGAGATAACTTTTCAGAAACAATTTATTAGTCCACTGGTTAGATATCATTGAATTTAAATGATAAGTCTTGTGAGAAGTAGTTCTTAGAGAATCCTGGACTTTAAGCCCTTTAACAGGAATGCCGAACCGCACAGGCCCAGCCTTTTTCTCCTGTCCAATTGCATATTATTAGAGCCTATGTTATCAATCATATTGCTATGTATTTTTGTATTTTACAGTTTGTTCTGTGATATAGCTGAGTTATTTAGAAGTGGGTCGTTTAAAGGATTTGTTTTAAAGCAATGCGGGCATGGTGGTATATACCTTTAATCCCAGCACTCTGGAAACAGGTAGGTATACCTCTATGAGTTCAAGGCCAGCCTGGTCTTAAACATAGCGAGTTCCAGGCCTTGCAAGGCTGCATAGTGAGATTTCATCTCAATAAAAAAAGGTCAGTGCATCTGATTATGATCGATCCCTAGGCCTGTGTCTCACGTGCTGTTCCCTCTAAGTTTCTTCACCTGTCTGCATAGGATAGTGCGAATCCTCCATGCTGAGTACACTGTCTTCTCTGTGACTGTTTCCTTGGTAGCCAGCCCTTCCTCTCAGGCACTGTGCCTCATGTTGTCCAGTACTGGATGGACTCACTGTCTCCCTGCTAGGCTCTACCTTGGCGTCCCCTCCCTGTTTTGTAATAGGAGATAGATAACTGGAATAGCCCTGGACTCACCTGATTTTTCTCAGGGATATCTTCTCCATTTGCCTGGGTGCTGGGATTTAAGGCATGCACCACCACACCCAGCTTGTTCTTCTGTTCTTGTGAGAGGGGTTATCTGGTTCTTGTTCATTTTGTCCAGAAGTGGAAGACTTTCAGTTTATCTTTAAATGAAGATTATTGTCACAAGTCCTTTTGATATTCTTAATCTTTTCTTCCAAAGATTCTTTCTGCTGTTTTAGTAAACATACTAGGCAAGTAAGGCATACTAGGCAAGAAGTATTTAGACTTAAGTTTCCAAACTGGTGGTATTTTGTTGCTAGGAATTTATTTTGGACATTCTGTGTTTGTGGGGGGGGGGCTCTCATGTGTCCTACACTGGCCTCAAATATGGTATGTAGCTAGGATGACTCTGATTTCTACTTCTGCCTCCCAAGTGTTGGGTCATAGATGTATGTCACCATGCCCAGAACTTTGTTCCCTCCTATCATAGAGGTTGTGGCTTAGTGGAAAGGATGGTTCACTAACACATCCTTGGTGTTCTCAGCTTGCAATGGAGTTACATCCCAGTAAGCCCGACACTAGTTTAAAACGTCCTAAATGGGGGCTGTGATAGAGCCCAGTGGTGAAGTGCGTGCTTACTGTGCAGTAGCGGGAAGAGGAGAGAATACCATGGAAAATGCATTGGGTACTACTGGGCTAGAGAGATGGCTCAGTGGTTAAGAGCAAAGGACCCTGATTCAGTTTCCAGTACCCACATTGTGGCTTACAACCATTTGTAATTCCAGTGTCAGATCTAACACCTCCTCTGAGTTCCTCAGGCTCCACTCCTGTGGTGTGCATACTTAACACCCAGGTGCATGGACACACACACACACAAAATTAAATTTTAAAAATTAAAAATCCACTTAGTAGATAACTCCTAGGAAATAGTTTGGCTTAGCCAAAAAAAGTTTGGCTTAAGATAATGAGCACATTGATTTAATTGTGTTCAAATTGCTTACCCTACAGTTGAGTAAGCTCCAATGCAAAGCCTACTTTACAGAAGACATGTCTCACTAGTTTATACTGCCCAGAGAATGGAGCACAGCGCTGTGGGTGTGTGCTGTACCTAAACAGCACAGGCCAGTACCTGGGCCCTGGTGGTGGTAGTTCTGATCTGTAAGGGGAAAGCTGCTCAGGCCTAGAAGTGGCATACTGGTGGCTTCCACCATAGCCAGAGGTCACGGACAACCTGTTGGAAATACAGCTGTGAAGAATTGGAGGAGAAAGGATCCAAGGAGGGAACTGCCAAAGCTCGAAGGTAGCTGTCCTTATGTGAAGAGCAATATGGCCGGGCCCTGAGTTAGAAACGGATAGAGAGAACTTGGGGACACTGCAAGTATGTTCTTATTTGAGGAGAGCCCTTCCTCTGGGCCTCTGACCTAGACTTGGGCAGGAAGGCAGGCATGCACCGTTGGACCAGTGTGATAGGAAAGAGTGCCTGAGCGGGGGACACTGGTCATGGCCAGGAAAGTGGGAGTCTGCTCTGTCCTTCTGTTGAGCCGCCTCCTCTGGCCCATGGCAGGTTTGTAACCCCAGATCAGAAGTACTCCATGGACAACACTCCCCACACACCAACCCCGTTCAAGAATGCCCTGGAGAAGTATGGACCACTGAAGCCCCTGGTATGTGGCATGGCTGCTGTGAGTCTCTGTGGGGTGGATTCATCTAACATAATGTCTCACAGGGCTATATGGGGCATAACACCTCTAGATAGGTGGGCCTTCAGGGTCAAGGTCTTTTCATCTTGTAGAAAGCAGGACGGTTAATGGTGATGAACAGTGCATGTGAAGTCAGTGTCCTGGCATAGGCTCTTTGTTTGCCTAGTATTAGACCTACACAGCTTGAGTGGGCTCATGTGGTTCAGCTTTGCCTTTGTCTACAGCCCCAGACTCCACACCTGGAAGAGGACTTGAAGGAAGTGCTACGTTCTGAGGCTGGCATGGAGCTCATTATTGAGGATGATGTGAGGCCTGAGAAGCAGAAAAGGAAGCCCGGGGTAAGTGGCTGTGGGATGTGAGACCCTTACCTCTGCCTGGGCAGTTTGCATAGGAAGAGTCAGACCTAATGGCAGGAGGACCACTGAAGTGCCTTCTGAGTGCACCTTTCAGAGAGGGCCCTGGAAACCTGGGTCTTCCTGTGCTTTGAATGGTGCACTCCTTCAGCCCACATTGTGAATGGATCCCTCCGAAGTGAGCTTGGGCTGTGGGTATGGGTACAGTCGTGGTCAGGTGAGACTTTCATAGCTCAGTGGATGGAGACAGGCACATAGCACATACCACCTGGCCATATGAATTCATTGTGGGCTGACGGGCAGCAGAAGGGGACAGAACCCAAGAGTTCTTTTCAGGTGGTAGGCAGTAAGAGGGTGTCAGGTGGGTACCTAGACCATGAAAGCAGCATGGGGGTTTCATCAGGTGAGGTGGGACTCACCAGACTCAGGTTCTGCTTCCTTCCCATTGCACTGTCAGTAGCCACAGGTGACACTTCAAGTCTCTCCCTGTTGTGCTTTTTCCTAGACTGCTCTCTCTAGGGAGAGATGATAGTCAAAGCCAGGCAGTGATCCTAGGAAGAACCCACAGTCAGTGTCTGGCAGGGGGTCCACCTGGTCAGAGTCCAATGTGGCCAAGGTCTCCTGGTCTTCACATAGCCCTAGAGCAAGAACTGCTAGTTAGGCCTTGGAGGTTCCGCTCTCAAAAGTCCTGACTCTATGACCTGATGGTGGTCACTGAGGCACTGGCCGTGGGGAACCTGGTTGCCCCTGCTAAGCATCCTTTTTCATCCTAACCCTCAGATGCGGCGAAGCCCTATCAAGAAAGTCCGCAAGTCTCTGGCTCTTGATGTTGTGGATGAAGATGGGAAGCTGATGATGCCTACATTGCCCAAAGCTTTGTCCTTGGTAATGGGCTGACAGAGGCCACCATGCCTCACAGGTCTTCCAGGAACCTTCTGCCTTTGGAGCTGTCTAGTCATGGAAGGAGCAGGTTTCTGGTTCTCTGACTAGGCCCAGTGTTGGGAAAATTGTCAGATGGCAGCAGGTCTGGGCACCTAGCTTGAGCTTTACTATGCAGTTTCAATGTCTTTCCTAGGTTTTATTCTGCAGGAGTTATATTGCTAGAACACCATGGGCCCCCAGCACCGTCCTTCTGGGTGTCAACCATGTGTACCCCTAGGCACAGCTGGGTAGTTGAAGCACATCAATCCTAAGCACTACTGTCTGGCCTGCAGGCCAGCCTTGCTCTATTGAGCATAGAAGTCACTGCCTTAAAGAGCCCAGGTGCTGTGCTACCAGACCCTTGCAGCTGATGGGGTATGGCCTGGCTTGACCTGGTGGTTGTACTGTTGACATGACCACTCCATGGTATGGTTAAAGGGAAGGTTTTTATTGTAGGAGGGAGAGGGAGGGAGAGGAAGGAAGAAGGAGAGAGAACAGCCAGAGGCAATCTGGAAATGTCCAGAGCAGCAAGAAAAAACAGTAGACTGGACATTGCCAGCAGACTAGACTGCTGGTTTAGGGCTATCTTAGAGAGGGGAGAATGGCAGGGGATAGAGAATAGAGAAAACACTGAGAGAAGCAGGAGCAGAACATACAAAGAGAAATTGATGAGACTGGTAGGGTTAAAGTGAGAATGAGTAGCTTCAGGGAGGCAGCCAGAGGGAGTTTAGGGTAGGGTGGGAGGTAAGAAGGGATAGGATGCCAGCATGGGCTTTGAATTGTGTAACAGGTACTTGTGATATTGAGGGAGCTTTGATACGCTGATAGGTAGCACAGGTAAGCCATATGTCTGTTCCTTCTGCCAGAGGTGGGGGAAATGACACCTGTTGGTAGAGGGGGGACTGTTCCTAAGGAATGCTTGCTTTTAGCCAACCACCAGAAATCCTTCTATACTCCAATTTGGGCTCATTTCTGGATATTTGGCCTACTTTTTAGAGTTTGGGGAATTGGAGTTTCCTTTGCATCTGACACCAGTAGAGAGGCAGTGGGGGTAGGGGGGTAGCATGAACTGAGGATATGAATTGCTTATTCATATCCTTAGATCTTACAGGTAGAGCTCTTGTCCTTGTAGAAAAGCCTTTGTCCATGGAATCCCTTCAGTGAGGTCTTTACCTCTACTTGAGGCAATGGTTTTGTGTGTGTGTTTGTGTTTTAAAGCAGTGCTGGGGTTGAGCCAGGAGCCTCACCCATTCTGGGCGGGAGCTCTGCTGTGAAGATGGGTGTGTAGTGCATGATGCTGTTGGATGTTTCTGGACCAGGAAGCCTGGAGCACCGTGTGGGGCCTCATGTGACAGGAGCTGGCATTGCTGGACTCTGAAATGAGCAGTTCACAGAGATTCCTTTAATCCTTTAAGTAAAAAGATTAAGGGAGCTCATTTAAACTCCGTATCTGAAGGGAACTGAGGCTTAGAGTTACTTTCCTACCCTGGATCCCAGCAGCCCAGGGTGGTGGTGCCAGGATACCAGTTTGTGTTTGTGTTTTGTTTTGTAGATCTTGGGACAAAGTGGTTGACTAACTTGGTTTTGATTTCAGCCAACAAGTGTTCCATCAAGCTCTTCTAGCTTCACCCTGCCAGGTATCAAAGAGGACAACAGCCTCCTCAACCAGGGCTTCCTGCAGGCCAAACCTGAGAAGGTGGTGGTGGCCCAGAAGCCCCGGAGCCACATTCCAGCCCCTGCCCCTGTGAGTGCTTGCTGTAAACAGGTCCTGCTGCCCTTTTACCCCAGGGTACATTTACACAGGACATTCCTGTGGCTATTTGCCTATTTATGATCTTAGCCCAGTAGGATCTACTTCCTACTAGAAGCCATTCCTGACTTCACCTGGAGAGATGTCCCCAGCCCCATTTCCTTTCTGAGATCTGGACTTGTCTAAGTCATTGTCTACGTGCTGGCCTGGGAGCTTACATCCTAGTGTCTTCATCTGCTTGGCTGTGGCTTCTCATGAGGCCAACATGTGCTGCTCCCATGTTCCTTCTGCAGCCTGTTGAAAGCCCACAGAGGAGGCATGACTTCCCCAGGACTACCAAAGAAAATGGAGGAAGCACAAGCTTGCTTCCAGGGTCTAGAAGGGAGGGTCCTAGACATGTCCCCACCTTTACTAGCCAGAACCATCAGGGTTTGTATAGAGCTAACTGTCTTGCCTCCTCCCAGATGACCAGCGCTTGGAAGATGGTGGCCTGCGGGGGCACCAAAGACCAGCTTTTCATGCAAGAGAAAGCCCGGCAGCTCCTGGGCCGCCTGAAGCCCAGCCACACATCTCGAACCCTCATTCTTTCCTGAAGGGGCTTGGAGGGCACAAGCCTGTTCTCATGTTTACAGGGGCTAGGGTGGGGGTGGAGTTTGCATTGAAGCCACACTCAAGTGACCAGCTTCAGGAAGACTTCCTCTGCCAGCCCCTCAGACTACTCAGGTGGCAGCAGAAGTAAGATACACTATATCCTGTGTACCCAGGTCTAATTTCAGGAAGTTCCTGGTGCTAACAGAACAAAGTCCCACTCCCGGGCCTGCCTGTACTGTCTCCATTGCCACAAGGAACCTCGTTAGCTTCTCCCAAGCTCTCATCAGGCCTGGTTCATCTCAGACCCCTGCTTAGGATGGGCGCTTGGCTAGGGGCGCTCCTTTTCTCATCCCCCGTTGGTACATTCTCTACAATAAAATACCATTCTCCATTTTCAGCCTGTCTCTGCCTTCTGGGCCTTACTTGATGTGCCTTGGTGACTTTTCTCCTGACATGTAGCCATATGGACCTCTGACCTTGGGGCATAGCTTTGCCCACTGGGTATCTATGCAAAGCTCCCAAGAACTCTGGATGGGGTGGATAGAGATGGGTTCTGAGCTGCTGTTGGAATGGTGCATTCAGCTTTGTCTTAGTGAATCAGGGCTATACCATACTTGTCTCAGGGCATGGGTGGTTCTCATGTCTTCAAAGAACTGCTGTCTTAAGCAGAACCATCTTTTATATAAGACCAGTAATAAAGGAGAGGGTTGGCAGAACCTTCTAGTCGTGGTGGCCACTGTGCAGAAGGCTGCTAAGACATAGGCTCCTGCATCCTCAAGTTGTGTCAGTAATTACCCAGGCTGTTGCCTCCCTTGGTTAGATTCAGTGAGTGGAGCATGGCCTGTAGCTGGTGAAAGATGCTGAGTCTGATGTCTAGATCAGGAAGTATTGTTTTCAGTAACTTGCATGGGTGTCCTTGGGTAGGAGATTGGATGACCTTTGGAAGGCCGATATTTAGTTTCTAGTTGCAGGAGACATTTGAGGCAGATCGTTTCAGATAGGGCATGGCTTAGCTAGCACACCAGAGTTCAGATACTTCCCTGCTGAATTCTCACTGAACCTGGTGCTCTTATGCAAGGGCTAATGAGGGGGACAGGCTCTGCTCTTCCCACTCTGCTTCCTACTTCCCATGTGTCTGAGCCCCATGCTCAGGTAAGTTCTGTCACTGAGCTGCACCTACCTTACCCTTGTGCTTGTTAATACTTTTCTCACTGCTCTGGTCAAGGAGTGTTTTATTTTCATTCTGCCTGGGCTTTCCATGGGATGGATCTTTTTCTTTTAAACTTAAGGAATTTCCTTTTAGACATCCAAATGTATGTCTCCTAAATATTCGTAAATCCAGCCAAGTTGGCAGTGAATAGGAGCTATCATAGGGGCTTTCTTTGCCTTTCTCAGCCTCTTTCTCCCTCTTCCTCCAGCATAAAAGGTTGACTGCATCCTTGGGGAAGAGGCCTGAACTGCCAGTTTCCAAAGGTTCCCACCAAGACTCAAGTATATGTCTGCTTCTGGCTGGAGATAACGATTCTTGGGTCCAATGACTTTAGATAGGAGCCCAGGTCCCTGGAAGTCTGGCTGTGCTGATAAGCTAGCCTAGGCTTATGCAGCAAGTGTCTTTACCCACTGAGTAATCTCAGGCTCTTCACCCAGTGCCCTTTCCTGGTTTTGTTCTCAGGAACTATGCCTAGAGAGAGCCCATTGGACATGGGAAGACCTGTTACCACTTACTTGGTACCAGAGATCAGCTGGTAGGTGAGGTCTTACAACCTTGATTAGTTGGATCCATCCAGAATTGGTGTTTCTAGGCTAATGTGATGAACTCAGTGCTAGAAGTAGAATGAATATTAGAAGTTGGGCAGGAGTGAGTCAATAAGATCCAAATGGTGGCCTGTATATAACATGGCCCCAATGTGAGAGACTGAGACTATGGTTAGATGTGAGTAAAGGTGGTCCCTTGGGACTCTGGGAGAATCCACTGAAGGAGGTTGAGGATCCCAGCTATCACTGAGACTCTAGTTTTGGGAGTGTCCTAAAATACCCAGCTTAACCTGGTAAAACCCAGACCAGCTGGTCACAGACTTTGAGGAAGCAATCATTCATATTAAGCCACCAAGTTGGGAGTAGTTATATGCCAGAATGCAGTCTTCTGGTTCTTTGGGGACAGGGCTGAAGCAGACCCAGGCTACAGCTAATGGCTAGAACCTGGGTTTGTCGGTGAGACTTCCACACCTGGAAGAATGACATGGATGGCTGAACAGTGCCATTACTAGTAGGTACCATTGATGGAGAACTTCCAATCTAAGTTTGCTGAAGCACTTAGTCCTTTACTGTTGTGAGTTCATCACCCTACTTGGTAGGTGAACAGCTGATGGGAACTTCTGAAACCTAGCATCAGGTGACAGCGAATTCAACTGTGGCCAGGCCATGCAGAGGCCATCCTTTATTTTTTGGTTTTTCAAGGCAGGGTTTCTCTGTTCTAACTCTGGCTGTCCTTTTGTGGACCAGGCTGGCCTCAATCTCAGAGATCTGCCTGGCTCTGCCTTCTGAGTGCTGGGATTAAAGACGTGCCACCACGGTCTGGCACAAAGGCCATTCTTAACCCTTCAAGCTTCACTCTGCAATTGCATTTAAACTTTTTACTTGCAGTTTTTAAAAATACTTTTTAAATTTTATGGACATTGTTTTGCCTTTATGTATGTTTGTGTGATGGTGTCTGGACCCCTTGGAACTGCAGTTACAGACATGAACTTCCATGTGGGTGCTGGGAATTGAGCCTGGGTACTCTTGAAGAGCAGCCAGTGCTCTTAGCCACTGAGCCATCTCTCCAGACTTTAAAATTTTCAATGCACAGAAGACTTGCTGTGATCGTGTGATGAGTTCCCAAACTACCCCACTTTCCCCAACATTCACGTTTCTCAAAAACCAAAAGAATGACTGGTATATAAAACTATCCTCAAAACTCCAGACTTAACTTGGATTTCACCAGTTTTTCTGTTTCTGTATCCAGCCCAGGAGGTCACATTGCATGTAGCATATGCATTTAAACTTACATTGTGGAAGACTCAAAGTTTATACAAAAGTGGGGCAAAGGTGTGGCAAGTGCTAGTGTGTATAAAGCCCTTGGTTTCATCCCAGCACCAAAGTAAATACACAAATGGGAAGATGCTAGAAGCAATTTACATAAAAGATGATAGTAAAATTTGACTCATGACAGTTTTATCTGGTAACCTATACCATACTCCCCTACACACACACACACACACACACACACACACAAACAAACCCTATGCAACAACTTCCCTCTACTGCTTCCCCTAGCTTCCTATGTGGCAGTTCTCTAGTTAGTGCACATTAATTTTTATTGTTAAATTTTATTATTAGGGGCAAGAGATGGCCCAGTGGTTAAAGAACACATACAAGAATATAAATAAATCCATATTGGGTATGTGTTTTGGGGGCACTGCTCACAGTGCATATGGAGGTCAGAGGACAGTTGATTTCTCTCCTCCACCTTTCTGTAGACTCTGGGAATTGAACTCAGGTCAGCAGACTTATGTAGCAAGTGTCTTTACCTACAGAGTACTCTTGCCAGACTTCACACATAGAATCTTCTGTCACTGGGGAGAGGGGCACACAGTATCAACTTTATGGAATCAATTGAAAGGGTAAGGATGGTGTGAAATGTGCCCAAATTATGCTTCTTAACTTCTCCAAGGGCAACTGGCTTACATGGTTAGTTCTAGGCCAGCTACACAGTAAGATCGTGTAAAGATTTAACATCTAGAAACTGGTGCCTGTGGGAGGTCTGGGCATCTGTGGGATTCCCTGTTATCTTGCAGGAAGTCCTGGTTCCTTTGGGATGTCTGGGAGCATGCGGGATTCCTTGGTGTTTGCAGGATATCCGGGTTTCTGGTGTCCAGGTACCTGCGGGTTTGGGCAGTGAGGCCCAACTAAATATTGAATTTCACTGCTTTTCCTCTGGCTAGTATGAACCAGGTGAATGTCCAAGATCAGAGCATCCTGCCTCCAAAGACCTTGGCGATGCCCGTGATCCATGCTGCTGCCACACAAGCCAGACTTAAATTTTCTTCCCTCCCCTCTCTCTCCTCCTATATATACAAATATGTAGATATATAGATATAGATATATTTTTCCCCTTGAGGGCACAGGTGTGGGAGGGAGGAATGTAAGGAGGGTGTTATAGAAATACGTTGTATGAGACTCAAATTATTAAAGTATTTTTTTAGAAAAAAGAGAACCCAACTATGGCTTCTGGCTGCTTTTTTTTTTTTTCTTTTAAACCAGATAACATGTTCACATATATTCACAAGAGAAAAATGGAGTATCTTCCCCCTGCTCCTTGGTTTCCTCATTGCCCCTCCCTCCTGTATTAGATTCCAGGGAGGAAGCTTTCTGTAAGGATCAGGTGATAATCATGTACATCTGTGGACAGACTCCTATTGTATCTTGTGTGTGAAACACAAGCACATCATGTTTCCCCTCTGGCCCTGTAAAAAGGGCATGCTAGATTGCTCTAGGTTTGTCTTTAATCCTAAACTCAAGGGTTGGCAATCTACATCCCTTGGGTAAATCCAGCCTGCCGTTTGTTTGCATAGACAGTTTTATTGGAACATTGAGTCACTGGCTTAGGTGTTTTCATGCTATAGAACCAAGTAGCTGCCGGAGAGACTGCAAGGTGGGCTGAGCCTAACTGAACTTCTCTAAACCAACAAATGCCCAGCTGTCCACGTGTGTACAGTTTCCACACCTGGTTCATGATGGTACCTTCTCCTTAGTAAAGCTGCATCATTATTCCCTTAGGCAGCTCCTACTTATGGGTAAGTCAATACTGCTATAAATAACACCTCACTGAATAACTTACTACTCAGCCTCATTTTTACATGTGGCCGGCTGTTCAGGGTGAAGTCTTGATGTAGAATTACATGATCAAACCTGTGTGAGTTGAACATTTTCATAGCTAGTGTTCCCCATGGAAGTTGGTTCAAATTACATTCTCACCTATGTTATAAACCTCGCCTCCACCGCAGACCCTTCCTATGCCTTTTGGAATAATCAGCATAACAGGGCCAGTTACTTTGCAGGTTTTTATTCTGATGAGATGCATGGCCATTCACGCATTTGAAAGCCCTCTTCTGGCTAGAGATTTGCCCTCCTGGTCCTAGACTGAAGATCTTCTGGGGGTTGGTCTCCTCTCTGTGACTCTTGTGTGTCACTTTCACAAACAAGTTTTTGGGGAACAAAACTCTTAAGGACAAACATTGGGTGACAGTTGGCGCCATCAACATTCCATATATCAGGGTTGGAAAGCCAACGGACCTCTAGGGTGTCTTCATTCTGCAGCTGTGGGAGACTAACTTGCAGAGGGCTTAAGGTGTCCTCTTCCTCCACAGAGCTTCTGTTGACACAAGTAGCCTCGTGTTCAGCCAGTTTTCTGATGGGGACCACGTGGCAGGCATTGTATTTACAGCTGGCCATCTTTTTGGCTTTCTTAGGGTTCTTTTTCCTGCATGAAGCTAGGTGGTACTGGAATCTGCTGAGTGGGATTCGGTGGTGAGGGTTATAAGGACAAATTTCTATGGATTCTGGCTCCATGAGGAGTTGTCTTGAAGCCAAGTGTCCTGCTGCCCAAAGTATGAATGACACACCTCTCAAGGAAAAGCCTTTTTGTAAGGATGATTGTAATGTCTTCTGTCAGGCTTTGGCTCTTGGGACTCTGGAGTGAAATTCTTACTCTTCAAGTTCTGTCAGCAACAGCTATGCAGAGAACAGCCAGCAAGAGGCCACAAGAGAAGTTAACTCAGGCAGATACAAGAGCCCAAAGCAGTGGCTTCCAGGGAGGTGAAGTTAGCAGGTTACAACCCTTTTGACTCAAGGGCTAAGATGCCCTGTGGTTGTTAAGGAACAGTGTAGGTGGTCACAATGGGCAGCTTATGACATCAGGAAAAGACTGTCCATTGCTTGGGGGCATGGCTTTGAGGAAAGCTGCTGTTCAAATTTATGACACAAACATTGCCACTTGCATCTTCTGACTTTATTAGTACAATTAAATATACATTTCCATTTAAATTGGCTTACTTTGTGATGCCTTTCAAAATTCATCTTTTTTGTTTGTTTTGTTTTCTTTTGTTTTTGAGACAGGGTTTCTATTATAACTCTGGCTGTCCTGGAACTCACTCTGTAGACCAGGCTGGCCTTGAACTCACAGAGATCCCCTTGTCTCTGCTTTCCAAGTGCTGGGATTAGAGTGTGCAACCACCACCTGGCATCAAAAATATCTTTTTCGCATGTATTTATTTGTAAGGAGTGGCATGTGGTGGCACACCTGTGGAGGTCAGAGAACAACTTGCAGGAAGGAGTTGGTCCTCTTCCTCCACATGGTTCTGTGGACTAAACTCAAGTTGCCAGGCTTGGCAGCAAGCACCTTTACCCAGTGAGCCTTCTTGCCAGTCTTTCTGCCTCCTTTTCTTCCCTTGTCCCTGTGCTTTCACCCTTCCCTCCCTCTCTTGAGACAAGGTCTCATGTAGTGCAGGTTGGCCTTGACCTCGCTGTGTAGCCGAGGATGACCGCATTATGTGCTGGGATGACATGTGTGCTCCCATATGTAGTTTACATGGCACTGGGGACCAAACCCAGGGTCTTGTGCATTTGTGGCAAGCACTGTATCAACTGAGCTAGATCTGTAGGCCCTCACCCATGCTCTCCTCCCTCAGTGGGTGTGCTCCAGGAGTCTTTGCCTCACTGCCTGGCACCCCCCACCTCCCAGCTGCCACTGTACTGCCATCTGTGCTGCTGCTGTGGAGCAAACCTGACTTCCCAGCAGTCTAGCCTCTCCAGCTACCAGCTGCCTCTCAGGGCCACTGCTTGGCTCCCTTGCTACCCTGCTGGGGACCCTGGGGCCCAGAAACTGCCCCCCCCCCCGCCGTGCCCATCATAAGCCCCAAATGGTGCCAAGGACCACTGGGGAGCTGGTACATTTCCACTTTTTGGGAGTCTGGCTTTGTGAGGCTGGGGAACTCTAGGACTTGAGACTCCGCCACAGAAAAGTTCTCCCCTGGGACTACCAGGGACCCCCACTCCTGGCTGGCTGTGGAGTCCTTCAACTTGGCAGAGCAGTGCAGAAGCAGCCCCAACTAACACACATGGCCCCAAACCCGGCCCCTCAACCCTCTCTAGAATATTCAAATATGAGTAAAAAATCCCACCAATCACAGGTCACCCTGGAAAGCTCTGTTCCACCCCACCCACATTATATAAAGAGTAATAATCTGTGCTCTGCTCAGTAGGGGGCCCAGCTTCCCCTGCTGCCTTCCTCCAGACTGGAGGAGCCACAAAGAGAAGAAAAAAGCAAAGAAGAAGCAACACCTCAGCTTAGCCAGGAATATTTCCCTTCAGAGCTGCCAATACCAGGGAAGCTTCTCCTCTCGGAACAGAGCAAAGCAGAGTGGAGTTGTTACATTGTAACACTCCAGCTCAGTGGGAAAGCCTTCCCTGCCTCAGAACTGTCAGAGCTGTGTGGCTCCTGGCTTCCCTAATGTCAAGATACCCATACACTGGGAATCCCTTCCCCAACTCAGAACTGTGTGGTCCCTGGGCTCCCGACTGCCAGGGCACCTTCCTGTCAGAGCTATGTGGTTCCTGAGCTCCTGAATGCCAGGCCACTTTTCCATTTCTGTCTGTCTAACAACATCCCCAGGCCTTATTTTCTGCTCTCTCTTTGCTTTATTTCTTCTTCTTCATCTATCTATCATCTATCTATTAGGTATCACTTCTTAGTTTGGGCAGTCTCAAACTTGAAGTCTTCTTGCCTCAGCCTCCCAAGTCTACAATTTCCAGTGTGTGCAGCACATCTGGCACTGCCCCTTATTTTAAGTACAAAGTGTTGAAATGTTTCCACTCTTTTCCCAATTTGTACGCTTTCTAATTGTTTATTAATTACAAATTGAAGTATCTATGGATGATTTACCTTTTTTCGTTTTGTTTTGTTTGTTTGGTTTTTGGTTTTTCCAGATAGAGTTTCTCTGATGTAACTCTGGCTATCCTGGAACTCACTCTGTAGACCAGGCTGGCCTTGAACTCACAGAGATCTGCCTGCCTCTGCCTCCTGAGTGCTGGGATTAAAGGTGTGCGCGACCATCGCCCAGCTATATTTACCAATTTTTTAAAAGTATATTTTAATTTTATGTGTGAATATTTTTCCCGAATGCGTGTAAGTGCTCTGTGTGTGTGCCTGGTGCCCATGCAGAAGAAGGCTCTGGATCTCCTGGAACTGGAGTTCTAAATAGTTGCAAGCCACCAACCATGTGGGTGCTGGGAACTGAACTTGGGTCCTCTGCAAGAGCAGGAAATGCTCTTAACCACTGAGACGTCTCTCTAGTTCTTGGTTTACCAAAACTTAAAGTTAGAATTTTTTACTCTTTCTGGATCATGTAAAGTTTTTCTTTAATCATTCCTTCCTGACTTATGTTTTTGTTCCCTGTATTTCCTCCCTCCCTCCCTCCCTCCAGTCCTTCCTTCGTTACTTCCTTCCTTAGCTAGAAACTGACCCCAAGCAAGGCCTTACACTTGCCAGGCAAACCCTCTATTACTGAGTTATTCTCTGTATTTTAAGTCTAGTTTTACTATTATTTATTTTTTTATGAAGTTGGGGTTATATAAAGATATTTTGAAGAACTAGAGAGATTACTCAGAGGTTAAGAGCACTTGCTGTTCTTGCAGAGGACCATGGTTCAGGTTCCAGAATCCTCATGATAGTTCACAATCATCTGTCGCTCCAGTTCTAGGGGATCTGGTGCCCTCTTCTGGCCTCTGTGGACTCCTGAATGCATGTATGCTTCTCAAAGGAGTAAGATAAAGACACACCTAAGGATAGGAATGCTCTCCTCCAAGGAGAGTTGCTAAACGGATTTAAACACTTCCCTGGACCTTGCTGCTGTTAAAAGTACAAAGTTTGAAAAAGTTGTTTATTTTACCTCGGAATTAGAGTTTATTTAGCAGAACCTAAAGTCAGTGTAAGCCCCTTGAGGCACAGGTAGCTGGGCCCCTCTCTCCAGATTATTCAATATAAGTGAAAAGAACCCCCACCAGTCCCTGAAACTGAACCCTTTCCAGCCCAAAGGCAGAAAAGTGAACATTTCAGGGTTAAAAGTCCAGGCTCAAACTCACCAATTGCTGAGCTCAGAATCCTACCATTTATAGAGCTCGAAAACCAACAAACCCAGGTCACCTTGGATAGCTGCCCCCCGAAAAACATATATAAAGGGCTGCATGCTGCTCAGTTCTTCTCTGCTTCTCTTCAGAGTGGAGGCAGTCAGTCTCCTGGATTCTTTCCTCCAAATATATCTCTTTTGTGAGGTTTGCATCTTGGCATGACTTTCTCATCAGAGCAAAGGGAAGCAGAGCAGAGCTGAACACCTATGTTCAGCTGGGAATATTCTCCCCTCAGAGCTGCAATACTTCTATTGGGGAAACGTCTCCCTTCAGAGCTGTGTGTTCCTCCTGACTGCCAGGATACCTTTCCAGTAGGGTCACCTTCCCCACTTACGAGTTGTGTGGTCTCTTGGCTCCTTAATGCTAGGGCACTTTTCCTTCCAGAGCTGTTAACACTTCTAACTTCTATTGGGATCACCTTTCCTATCTCAGGGCTGTGTGGATCCTTGGCTCCTGACTGCCAGGATACTTTTACATCTCTGTAAGTGAACACTAATACTCTGTCTATGCCTCTCGTTGCTTCTTAAATCTGTGCTTCCCTGCCATTCTGGCTTACCTCATATCTTACACTGTCCTGGTTCAAGTTCAACTTCATGAATTCCCTCTTGACAGATTGTTCTGCCTCTGTTTACCTAATAACACCCTTGTTTCATCCTTTTTTTTCTCTTAAAGATTTATTTTATTTATGTGTGTCTGTGTGTGTTTGAGTGAGTGTATGTCACGTGTATGTTGTGCCCTCAGAGGCAAGAAAAAGGTGTTATGGGAGGTTGTGAGCCCCTGATGTGCATGCTGGAAACTGATCCCAGGTCCTCTGGATGAGCAGAAAGTGCTCCTAGCTGCTGAGCCAATTCTCCTGCCCTACCTTTATTTATTTTTTAAAGATTCATTTTATTATTTTATGTGTAAGATTGCCTTGCTTTGCTTGCATGTATGTAAGTGCACCAAGTGTGTACCTGGTGCTTTCAGAGGTCAGAGAGGGTGTTGATCTCCAGGGATCTGGAGTTACAGACAGTTGTGACCTCCATGTGGGTGCTGGGAATTGAACCTGGGTCCTCTCTAAGAGCAACAAATGCTCTTTGCCACAGAACTAACTTCCCAGCAGCCTTCTCCTGTACTCCTGAGTAGTGTTTTTACTGACTGCAGTGTGTTCCTTCCTCTTTCCATCTGAGCTGAGCCCAGCTGTTTTTCTCATTCTACTCATGAAGCTGAGAATCCAGATCAGATACTCACTAGCTTCCTTTCCTCTCTTCCTTTCTTCCTTTCTCTCCCCCCCCCCCCCCGTGTCTGCTCATTTGGGCATGTGTGCAAGCTCACATGTGCATGTGTGTGCATGCACACGGAGGCCATATGATTATAACACTGCCCACCTCTTTTGAGAAAGGGTGTTTTGATTGCTTGTTCATTTTTATTTTTGTTTATTTCTTTTTTTTTGGTTTTTCGAGACAGGGTTTCTCTGTTGTAACTCTGGCTGTCCTGGAACTCACTCTGTGAACCAGGTTGGCCTCGAACTCACAGAGATCTGCCTGCCTCTACCTCCCAAGTGCTGGGATTAAGGGCATCAGCCACCACCGCCCAGCAGAGCCCTCTTCTGGTCTCCATGGGCACCAGGCACATACACAGTGCACTTACACACATTCAGGAAAAATGCTCACACATAAAATAAAATATACTTTTAAAAATTCGGTAACTGTAGCTGGGCGATGGTAGCACATGCCTTCAAGGCAGCGCTGGTATCACAGGAGCCTGTGCCCAGCTTTTTCCGTGGGTGCTGGCATCCAAACTCAGGGCCTCATGCTTGCGCAGAATATACTTTTCCCAGCCCCTCCCCACTGGTTCGTGATTTGGGTGTTCATAATTGGGTGTATGTGTTTCTAGAGGGTTCTGGTTATTTTTTTTCAAATCTGTCACCCTGCATCAAATAGTTTCTTGCTCCACACAGATATGTTGAGATTTGCCATTTCATTTCCAAAGCTCCCTAAGCTAAGATGATTAAAGCCAGTGTTTGAAGCCTGCGCAGACCTTTTTTTGCAAGTTCATTTTGTTTTGAGGGAGAAAGGATCCTACTATGTAGCTCAAGATGGCCTTGAACTGGCAATCCTCCTGCCTCAGCCTCCTAAGCACTGGGATTATAGAGGTGTGCCACCATTCCAGCCTAACTACTTTTATTTAATAGCTTAGTGTTCATTGTCTTGGGAAATTCTTTGTAAGGCAAATTCTGTTACCCTAAAGCCTAAGATAGGCGTGTCTTCCTCTGAAGAAGCTCTCTGTGTAGAAATTCAGAGCCAGGGACCACCTGCACCCTAGTTCCAGCCTCCTTAGCTGGGCAGGCTTTGGTACCTCATAGATACTGACCTAAGGGCTGGCCTGCAAGCATGTTCCCAGACTTGTCTTCCTTTATCTCTCAGGTCGGCTGCTACCCTGGGAAGCCTTTGAAAGTCTCCTTGGGTGGAAAGAAGGGTTCAGATGCCTCCCTACATCCATAAAGATGGAGCTCTTGGTACTCGAGTTGAACATGGGAAACATTCCTCATGCTGGGGGCTGGGGGGGAGTCCTGCTACTGTTCTGATTGCCCCACATGAGACTGAACCTAAATCCAAATATACACAATTCTAAGTGGGTTTTGTGGGAGGGTTTTTTTTATTGATTTTTTTTCTTTTTTTGAGGCAGTGCCTCATGTATCTCAGGCTGGCCTCAAACTCATGATATTACTAAAAATGGTCTTGAACTTCTGATTTTCCTGCCTTCTGCTCCCAAATGATAGGAGATGATGATGATGATGATGATGATGATGATATTATATAATTATATATAAGGAATATATAATACATAATAACAGTATTGTGTGGCCACACCTGATTTATGCAGTACTAGGGTTGGAGCCCAGGGTTTCATGCATGGTAGGCAATTGCTACACTCTCGTCCCTGTAAGGTGTTTTGATCCTCTGACATTCTGCTCACCTCTCTGTGCTTAGGATTGCATCTAAAAATGAGCCTTGAGGCTTGAAAGATGTCTCAGTGGTTACGGTCACTTCTACTCTTGGAGAGAACGCAAGTTTGGTTCCCATCACTCATCTGACAGCTCACAACTGCCTGTAATTCCAGTTTCAGGAGATCTCGTGCCTTCTGGCCTCAACAAAGGCATTCACTCATAAGCCTTGAGCTTCTTACAGATATGACTGTCAGTGGAAAGATCATACTCTTGAATAGTCATATTCCAAATCATAAATAAATACGGAAGTAAGCTACGGTCACTCTGTGTTAATGCATACATATAATCACACTCTAAATAATAACTGTAGGAGCTTTACTTTATGGGCTTGCTCTTATTTTAGATCAAGACTCTGCTTGTAATTTTTTCCAAAAAGGGGGCAGGGCTATCTTCAAGGTTGATGAACACATGACTATCTTTAAGGATCTATTTTTCCATGTTAGGTGTCAACAGACTATGACCTGTGGCCTGAATCCAGATCTGTTCTTACATAAATAAAGTATGAAACCTTGAAACCTCACCATACCTACTTGTTTACCTACTGTTTACTGGTTGCTATGACTTCGGGTAGTTTTAACAGTCCAGATGTTTGCCAGCTGACCCTTTAGAGAGCTTGTCACCCTAGTTCTTGCTGAATTTCGTAATCAGCATGTGAATTCTTTCCCAATCCTTTATCAATAAAGGCTCAGCAAGCAGACTGATTGCTAGGTTTAAATGTTCCTGCCCACTTTCTAACTATGTTTGTGACCCAGGCAAGGGGCATGTGCACATGTGGTACCTAGAGTTTTCTAATGTGTATCAGTGATGTGGGTCCCCCCCCCCCACAGTAAGTCTGGTAGTTTTCATTATGTTGGACTTTGTGATAGTTAACATTGTCCACTGAACAGGATCTAGAATCATATAGGAGATGGCTTAAATACGGGCTGCGTTATCCCATGGGCTGATGCCCCAGAGTGAATGAAAAGGAGAAGGAATCTGTGCTATAGCGTTCATCTCTCAGCTTCCTGACTGCAGCTGTCATGTGACCGCCGCATCCAGCTGCCACCATGTGTTCTCCGCCACGATGGAGTCTCCCTCAAACTGTGAACTGAAATAAGTTGCTTTGCTCAAGCATTTTTGTTACAGCAATGAGAAAAAGTAACTGATACTGACTTGTCATTTGAACGCAACATCCAGTGCTTTGTAGATTTCTATTCCTTCTTTATGGGCCGTTTTAAATGGCACTTACCCATATCTTTCCATATCTTGGCCATGGTGTTCAGCTCCTCCAGGGTCTTGAGATCGTAGGCTCTGGCTCCATTGTTAGAGCTGACATACAATCAAGCATGGTGGCCTGTCTTCACCTCTTATGGGTGGAGGGCACAGTGACATGACCTCGACTGGCCTCATAGAAAGACAAGGGAGTGGAAACCCAGGTGTAGACACAGGAATCCAGGGAAAGTAGCTGTCACAGCCCCGCCACTTCATTGTCATCGCGGGGACCATCAGGACAGGCAGGGTCCAGGGGCTTTTAGCAGTGTTGTGAAGCATCATGCCGTGTCGGAGGCAGGAGCATGGGATAGGCTCTATCAGAGGCTGATGGAGGCTCTGCAGCAGTTCGCTTCCATCTAAAAAGAGAAGGGGCATGTGGTGAACTATGCACTAGTGTGTGTGTGTGTGTGTGTTTTATATGTGCAAGGTGTATGCGCAATGTGTGTGCAGGTGCAGAGGCTCAAGGAGGCATCGGAGGTGTGCCCTATAATGTTCTGCCATATCCCACCCATTAAGGTAGGTCTCTCACTGAACTCAGACTTAGGCTGGTACCCAGCCTGCACCAGAGATCTGACTCTTTCCCCCCACAGCACTGGAGTTGCAGGCGTATGCATGGCCACACTTGGCTTTCTATATGGGGCCTGGGGATACAAACTCAGGTCTCCAGACTTGAGCAACAAGAGTTCTTACCCACTGAGCCATTGCCTGTAATAGTACACAGCTGTGGCAGCTCACCACACAGGACAAGGAGGCATATTCACTGGTGAAAACTCTGCCAGACCTCAGCAAAGGGAACTACCGTAGTGGCCAGTGCCATACTCACAGTGGAACCCCAGAGCATCTCAGCTCAGGTGTTTTTATTCATACAGAACTCCTCAGGTGCAGATCATAAGCAATCATACATCCCCCCACAGAGATCCAACTCCTGCAGACAACACAAAACGCCAAGGCCTATGCATCTTCTTTTCCAACAGTGCACAAAACAATTATTTTAAACATAACTGAAAATAAACTTCCGCAACAATCGTCCTTTGCACTGGCTTTTAAAGCTTCCACCAGATACCACTCCTACTGACCTTTCACTGTTCAAAGTGTGCTAACATCAGGGGTCTAGGAGGGACCAAGCTTCCAGGTTCCAAGCCTGGAAGGAGAAGAGAGCATTGTCCATGTTCCTGAGGACTTTCCTAGTCCCTTTGCACTCTCCCACCTCTGCTAGGCGAAAAGCCCAGGTCGTGGCTCAGAGTGTCGGGCTTCTTGAGGTTGGACAGGACCACAGCTCAGGGGGAGTTCTGACATTCCCTGTGTGCAGAGAAGTGCGGAAACACCCCAAGGAAAGCTCTGGCTTGCTCTGTCAGAACATGTCTTTGGTAAAGTGTAACTTTGGAGCTGTACTCTACTGTGTAGGTCAGGCGAAGAAGACAAGGAGACACTTTCATAGATGCAAACCCTGCCAGACCTCAGCAGAGGGAACCTCTGTCATACAAGCGCCGCTCTGGACAGTGGAACCCGATCATCTGATCTCAAGTGTTTTTATTGATACAGAAGCTCCTCGGGTGTTCTTCTGATACAAAAACTCTGCCTACTCATCCAAAGGCCTATTTCCTAGATGAAAAGAAACCTGTAGCTTGATCTCATTCCACAATCCTTTAGCAGCCCAGCATGTCACCTTTACGGTAGGGGAACTCAAGGCCTAAGGAGAGTGTCCTCTCCTGGTTGCCAGAGACTGTGGGAGAGGGACTTCAAGAATTCTTCCACAACAACTTTGCTCTTCCACAATGACTCTGCCAGAGAGCAGCAAGCAGGTGCTAATCATGAGAAAGCAGCCATCTTTTACATAAAGCCAACACCTGCAGATAATACAAACTGCCAAGGCTTAGGCAGCCCTTCCCCATCAACGTACAAACAATTATTACAAACATAACTAGAAATAAACTTCTCCAACATAACTTCCTGCCATATTTGTGACGGAGTCCCTTTATGTGGTGCTTGCAGCCCAGATTGGGAGGAGCTGTCGCCCTGTCCCTGCAGGGAATCAGCAGGCACCTTGGCTCTTGCTCCATAGAAAGGGTCTTTTTCATGAACAGGGACCCAGGCTGCAGTTTTCCAAGCCCCGAAAGGCCACACGTGGAGACAACAGCGGCAGCACTTAATCTATCCTGGAAACCCGCATTATGGGATGTAGGCTCTTAGGGCGTTTAAGGGCCAAACACACATTAGCGCAGCAGGCAGATGTTAAGCCCATTAGTGACAAAGGGAGATCAGAGTGCGTGTGCTTCTGAAAGATGTCTTGAGTGGTCCTCCAGCCTGCAGCCCGCTTCCAGCAGCTTTTCTGAGCCTGGGACCTGAGAGGTTGCTCACCATGGTAACCTTAGCAGAGAGGATGTACAGACAGACACACCTGTCTGGGTAGTGCTTCTCAGGCCTGTCCACATGGATAGGATCCATAATGGGGGTGAGATAAAATCTGCTCCCCTCTGACTTGTCTTTCCAAGAGATACTGCCAACAGTTGATAATGGTCACAGGGAGGGGAAGGCTACAGCCTGTGCAGAAACAGCTTCCGGAAAATGAAAACCTGTGTGTCGGGAAGGAGTAGGGACGGGAACACCGTCTACACAGCCACGAGGAAGTCATCATTCCTGTGTGGCTGCCTGTGCTCTTACCGGTAAATCCCCCCTTCCCACTCTGTAAGTAACACTAATACACTCATTGGTTCCCCAGGAGGAACTTTGGTGCAACTGATCTTTGGTTTGTCACAGGGACCTTAGGAAGAAGCGAGTTGATGCTGCTTAGTCCCCAGCCAGGGTGCAAAAGTCTGTACACATCCCCTGTTCTAATCATAGGCTCAGTCATATAGCAAAACTCCCACAACTTCCCAACTCTCACACTTGTGAGACGAGCAGACACCAGCAGTCAGCCAGGGGGGAGAGGGGCCAGGCACCTCCTGCTCACTTGTGAGTCTCTGATGAATTCTAAGCACACCTCATACTGACAATATGGGACCATAACGATCTATCTCGTACACTACCAAGCCATCTCTTGTAAAGGTTTATTTTATCTTTAATATGTGTGTGGGGTGTCTGTGCATGTGTGAGCACCGAGACCCAGAAGAGAGCCTGGGGCCCTTTGGAGTCAAGACATTTGTGAGCCGCCAGACACAGGTGCTGAGACCCGAGCTGGAGTCCTCTGCAAGAGCTGTGCGTGCTCTTGACTACTGAACCATCTCTCCAGCCCACTACGCTCTTGTAATCAAAACCCTTCTCTGTACCCGGCCCTAAACCGCCTTCACTTCTCTGGTGCTGTATGTATGTTGTTCTCTCTCTATATCCATCTATCTATCTATCTATCTACCTATCTATCTATCTATCTATCTATCTATCTATCTATCTCAACTGCTCCTTTAATTGGGTTTCCACAAGCCTGGGTTTATAGGAAGTTGCACGTGAGGTTGATTCTCCGTGTTCGACCTCATGAATTTTGCCTTTGTTCTTGCTTTCCTCCCCAGGTTTATCTCGCTGCTTATTTTCCCTCTTGGGTGAGATGCTTCGTTTACTTTCATTCTTCCCTGTTTAATGACAAAACCTCAAGGAGTGATGGGAGCCAATGTTTGGTATCATTCCCCAAGTCTGTCTACCTGGAGTTCTGAGCAGTCTATAATCGCCATTTTCTTCTTTTATTTGATTTGCGTGATTAGGAAAATAAATTTCCAAGTGATTCTTTGTTGTTGTTGTTGTTTAACTTTTTGTTTGACATTTTTGCCTTTAATGCGTTGTAGATAACGTGGCCCGCAAATATGGCTTCTTAGCCACTCTGAGGTGCTTTTGTGGCCCAGAACCTTATCAGCGTTCATTGCTTCCACCAGTGCTTACTTTTGCTTGCAAAATGGGAATATTTATGTTTTAATTTCTAAAATTATTTTTATTTATTTAGTGTGGGGTGTGCACGTGCCTTGAAGCACATGTGTGTGAAGCCTCTGTTCTCTCTTTCCACCATGTGGGTCCTGAAGATCGAAGTCAGGTCGCTAGGCTTGGTGTGTCAGGTACCTTTACGGGGTGAGCCGTCTCCCTAGGCTTGAGTCCTGAGTTTATTTTCAGTTTTTGTTTTTCCATTTCTCTGTATCTCTCTCCCTCATTATGGCCAATGAAATTGTTTTTTCCATGTACTGTGGAAAATTGCTTTTTTTTGGTTATTGTTTTTGAGGCACTGGGGCGCGAACTGAGGGCACTGTGTTTGCTGAACAGGGGCTCCACCACTGAACCGCACCCCTAGCCCTTCAAGGTTCCCTTTTACAGTGAATTATTTTCATAAATGCGTTTAGTTGAGGTGGCACAGGAATAGGAGTGGCAAAAAGATGATGGTATTCAAAGATCTGAAGTTTGGGAAACACTGATTATGTTCTGTTCACGAAGAAAAAGCCATTGCGGCATCAAAGACTGAAACTCCTGCCTGCGCCCCCTCGCAGATGTGATGACGTCACCAGCCGGTAGGCGGCGCTCGCGGCTGGCGTCTATTCGTGAAGCTCGCTGCTGCTACGCAGCCACGCCCCACCAGAGGGCAGCATTTCCCCAACCTCTGTCGCCAGGTGGCTTCTGTTGTGGGCAGGAGATCACCCCAATAGGGAGGATCCATTCAGTAGTCAGATATCTAGTTTAAGGATTGTCAGATTGAAGTTTGGTACACACCTCCTTTCAAAAATTACCTGGGTATTTGACAATTGTAGAATGTGTGTGAGTGTGTGTGTGTGTGTGTGTGTGTGTGAGAGAGAGAGAGAGAGAGAGAGAGACAGAGACAGAGAGACAGAGACAGAGAGACAGAGAGAAAGAGAGATATGACAGCTGGAGGTTGATCTTGCATTTGTGGATTAGTAGTTAGCAGAGGTTTTTGTTTGTTTTAAAGCATTTTTAATCCATCCATCTCATATACAGCAATTCCTTCTTAAGTATGTGTGTGTGGGATATGTGGGCGTGTGTATATATGTGTCTCTGTGGGTGTGGGCACGTGAGTGAGGAGACCCAAGGCTGAAGTCAGATGCCCTCCTCTGTCTCCCTCCATCTTATCTTCTGAGACAGGATCTAACTGAACCTGGAGCTCACCAATTTGGCTAGCTGGATGGCCAGTGAGCTACAGGGATCCTTCTGCCTCTGTCCCAGCAACATGAGGGACAGACACTGACCACCTTGCTTGGTTTTTTATGTGGGTGGTCATGTTTGCCTGATGTGCACTTTGTTGACTGAGCCATCTCCCCAGACCTTAACCCCTTCCTTATCCTTTACGACTGGAGTGGAGAAGATGAAGCATTCCTGCCTTCTCACGCCCAAACTTTTGTGTGTCTAGGAGCCATCTAATAGCAAAGATGCATTTAATGTGAAATTACAGTTTAAAGCAGCTGCCTTGGAGGGCACTTGCTATGGGTTCCACATCCTAAGAGTTTCTTCCCTTAGGCAGCTATGCTTGCTCTGAGATCTGAAGGTTGAGAGGAATCCACGAGCCAGTTGGAGTGTTTTAGGAATGAAAATCTCACGTGCAAAGGCCCTGAGGTAGGAGTGAGCTTACTCTGTGCAAGAAAGTACAAATAGGCAGCGTGGCTGGGGCAAGAGAAGGTGCACAGCACTGGCGCTGGTAACAGGAGGGGTTGGGACCCTTCAGAGTACAAACTGGGGCAAAATGTCTGTGTTGTAAAGAGGATTTGGTGTCATGGTGCACCTGAAGCATCATGGTACCCAGGCCACAGAATGCAAGAGTGAATGGGTTGTGGCAAAGTTGGGGGAGCACCTGGGAGGAGGCACAGCTGGGTAAAGATGGATTCTGGGAACACACTGGGCAGGCGCAGGTGCAGCTGAGAGCCATCCTTCCAGCAGGGTGAAAGTCACCGTTCGGCTCTTGCTGGAAACAGTGGCAACCAGAGAACGTATTGTTTTCCTTAACTAGGCCACGATGACTAATTATTAGACTCACTTCAAAATGTTCCCCTGTGCAGACATGTGATCAGGTGGAGAGGAGAGTTGGAACCCCAATTCATTCTGAAACCCCGGTAAATAGAACTCGTGTGTGGTTTCTGAGTGCAAAGACTGTGAGCGTTCTCCTTAACTCCTCTGTCACCACAGGCGTAAAACAGAAAGCTTTGCATCTGCTCCCTGGAGCACTGGGCCAGCTCATGGTAGAGCTTCGAGACCTTGCCAGACTCTACAAGTGTGTGAGAGGGAGCCAATGCTGGGGAGGCAGGGTACCAGACCTGGAGCTGGGGAGCTGTTGCTAGGTGTGTGGCTTTGTCACATAGCAACCGCATCCCATCTAGCCCAGGCCATCCAGTCTTCAAAAGCCTCTCCAGTCTTGTTCAGTGCCATTCATGAGGGTGGTATGTCCGGGTAGCACCTTCAGCTTGGCCTTCAGTTTTCTTTTGGTTTCAGGGGTTTCCTCATCCCGTGGGCCATCCCTTCCCTGAAATGTAGTGACTTTAATTCCTATGGTACAGACCCCACTGAGAACAAGCCTCCTTGTCTCCTTCCCTGGAGGAGTGAGCCAGGGGTTTATTCTGATGACGTGTGAGGCCATTGTGGTCCCATATAGGAATGTCCAAACATGTTAGATCTAACCGGGGGATGCAGCTGGTCTGATGCCCCGAAGGGTCCTAGAGGCCCCTGGGCCTCAGCTTTGCTTCCTTCCTCTCTACAGAACTGGCAAAGGAACATTTATGAAGTTAGTGTCAGGGGCAAAGATGGACTGGGGCTTTCTAAGCGTCATGTTAGACATTTGGCCAGCCGTGGCCTCGTTTCCTCCTCCCTGATGGTATGGGGTTGACAGTCATTTCAACCTGAGGAACAGAAAGGCTCAGGCAGTTTCCCAAGGCCACACAGTAAGCAGGGCAGAGATGGCACCTCCGCTCAAGCTCGCCGTCTTCTGACCCCTCCCCAACCTTGCAAACTGACTCCATCTGCTTGTTTAATGCTCACAGCAGCAGTAAGGCAGCCAGCACGCCCCAAGTGGTAGAGGTGTCTTTCTGATAAAACAATTAAAGTCATTTACTTATTTGTGTGCATGTACATACTACCGCGTGCGTGTCATGGTGTATGTGAGAAGGCCAGAGGACCGTTTTCAGGAGCCCGTGCTCTCCTATCATGTGGATCCTAGGGGTTGGACTTAGGTCATCAGGCTTGTCAGCAGCGGCCTTTACCTGCTGAGTCATTTCGCTGGCCTTTCAAAGTCCTCATCACAAAAAAGAATGGAGACTTGGTATCCCCCCATCCCCTGGCCCGTTGACCTTGCTCGGAAGGCAGAATGTCTCACCATTAACTTTCCACAAATGGCGCGGTTCCATGATGGGATATTTCCTGTGCTCACTTGGCATGGAGAGCTCCCACCAGTACAGGGTGCTGACCACGTGTAGCATGTGGCTGCTGTCTAAAGAGTCCACGGTGGTCATCTTGAACATCTAATGTCACCGTAGGGCTGGCCTTAGATCTGAGCCCATGTAGAGCAGGTCACACTGGTGCTCTTTTGAGGCATCTACCTGGGGATGCTGCCTGCCCATCGTTTGACCCTGAGGAGCTAGCAAGTGGCATCTGGACAGGAACTTTTCCTCCAAACAGCAAGAGAGTCAGTTACCACACCAGAGGTTGCATTGCCAGACTACTGATCATCCCCAAGATGTGAATAGGGCAGAAATTGAACACAAACCACTGTGAATTACCATTGGCAATGCACTAAAGACCATTATGACGTCATTTCATTGAACATGAAAGGCTCAACATAAGTAAAAGACTCTTGCTCCCAAGTAGATCCTTTTAGAGTGTGAAGATCTCCAGACATATACATATAATTTTGAAGGTCATTTTCTGTAGCTTGGAAGAAGTTTTGTTATTTTGGTTTCTTTAAAAACAAAATGGCATTTGGACTAGGTTTCTGTTCCCATCCCAGGAGTGGTGGATGATCCTGAGCTTGATCTGGAATGCTCGATGCTGGTGGCTATAATTTGGTTATGTGCAGCTATTTTGCCATGTGTAGCTTGTCTTTATGATTGTGTGCTGCTTGGGTTTCTGGGAACTTTTGCTTAGAGTATATAAGGGTTGAAATCCTGAGAGCTGGGGTAGATTGTTGGTTCTTGGTTGTTGGGTGGTTGGTTGGTTGGTTCATCGTTGGTTCATTGATTAATTGCATAGAAGAACATTGGTTGGAGAGATGGGTTCACAGATACTGAGCTGAAACGCTAGTCTGGCTCACTGTCAGCTCTTGCTTTCCAACCTTAGGACAGCCTAAAAGGGCTGGGAAGATTTCTACTTTTGTCTCTTTCTCTATCAAGGCCGCCTGCAAGAGCGGTGAAGATTTCTTTCTTTCTATCCTTCCTGTCTCCTTCCCTAAATCAACCAGGCTGGGCTCAAGCTTACTGTGTAACTGAGAATGATCTAGAACATCTGATCTTGCTCACAACCCCCCCCCCCAAGTGTTGGGGTTACAGACATTTGCCACTGCGTCTAGTTTTAGTTGGTGCTGGGGTTCGAACCCAAGGCTTTGTTCATGCCAAGAAAGCACTCCGGCAACCGAGCGACACATTTGCAGTTAGCGTGTAACGCTGTCTCTGTCTCAGCAGCATCTCTACTGGCTAAGTCATCTGTGCAGCCTTGACCTTTGCCCCATGTGTGTCTCCCGAGGCCATTTCTTAGTGTATCTGAGACAGGCATGATGACAGTCTGATGGGTTTATTACGTGTTCCGGACATTTTCCCTTCAGCTTAGAGTCACGGTGGGACGAAGACCCGAAGGTGGCAAAGCTACTGGGATGGATGGTTTTTCCTGTCGCTGTGATAAAAAATACCCCGGCAGAAGTGATCTGAGGGAGAAAGTGTTTATTTTGGTTCACAGGTCAAGGGAACAGTTCATCATGGTGGATTGGCAAAGTGGTGGGAGCCTGAAGCATTCACATTCAGGAAGCAGCCAGCACGCTTGCTTGTGCGCAGCCAGTTTCTCTATGAGCCCAGGGGATGGCACGTACCTTCTCTAGGGTGGGTCTTCCTGTCTCAGTTAACCTAACCCAGCTAATTCCTCAACGCTGTGCCTAGAGGGTTGCTTTCTAGAGATTCCAGCTCCTGGGGCGCTGACCACCACAGACTCTTCACAGTTGGCGGAGGGAATGCAGTTCCTTCTCACCTTTGAGATTTGGTGAATGGGTTCCATTGGGGTTCCATTTCTCTGGTTGAAGGAAAGCTTCTCTTTAGAGTGTGGGCAATTAGTATCCATTGCCTGCAGGCGTGTGCCCAACAAGAAAACCCTGCCTTACACTCTGAACCAATCAATATGGGTGCTAGATGTTGCCCATGGGGTGGCTGATGGCTGGGCCAGACTGGGGTGATGGAGGGAATAGGAAAGAACCACACAGCCTGGAGCATGCTTGGCGTCCTTAGCATTGTGTGAGAGGGAACAGGAGGGGACAGAGTGGGCAGCCTAGGCTGCAGATGGGATGCTGGCGGTGGATGAGTAGCCAGCCCCGTGCCTGGTTACCCCAACCTCCATCAGGGTGGCCTTTTTTGGTTTTTTTAGCTTCTCAAGCTGGCCCCATGATCTCTATGTAGTTGAGGATGACCTTGAACTCTTGGTCCTCCTCCTGTACCTCCATGCTGGGATTACAGGCACATATCACCACTCTGTTGTATTAAGTTCTGGTTCTGGGGAGCCAACTCAGGGTCTTGTGCATGCTAGGAAAGCACTCTACCAACTGAGCTACGTTAGTAATGCCCTCACACCCCCAGCTGCCTTGGGGATGTGTGCCTGTATCCAGACAAAGCCCGTGGCTGAGGATCTGGAAGACTCTGGCCAGTGGGTTTAAAAATCTGCCTCCATAAAAAGGTCATGTTGCCAGGGACCATCTCTGGATGTTTAGAGAGAGAAATGGGAAGACGTATGATTGACTAATATGAAGCTCGCTTATTGCATCCACACTGCCTGTCAAGGCTTGAGAGATGCTCTCTTTTGTCTAATTACCCATTGTGGCTATGTCTCCATGGTGACTTTTATGTCAGTCCTCACAATAGACACGTGCACATCCATTAGAGGGACATAGTTGCCAAACGTAAGCAGTGGGTCCAGGATGAAGCGCTTTTGACAGCCCAGGCATTGAGCTGCTTTGGAAAGTACCAGAAAGTAGCAGAAAGATGGCTTCTCTGAGCTACAGTCAGGGGTGTGAAACCTGGGAAAGAGGGGTGCTCACTCCTGCTCGTGGTGGGAACTGCCGCGGGAAAGAGCCACTCATTTATTTTCTGATACCAAATATATTTTTGGCGAAAGGACTGGGAAGGTCTTAACTGATTCAGAAGAAAAGCCAGGTTTTGAGTGTAGTTCTCTGAGCGAGAGGAAAAGCAGGTCCAGCGATGTAATCATAGCACTCAGGAGATGGTCAAAAATTCAAGGCTAGCCTTGGCTATATGCAAGTTCCAGGCTAGCCTAACCTACAAGATGCCCCCTTTTATAAAAAAAAAAAATACAGAAGTTGGTTAATAGATAAACCTGCTTCTTCTAAGAGAGTAAGTGGAGAGTTGACACAATTTAGCCTCCACCCCCAATGTTGGGGATTGAACTCAGGACATTGTGTTTGCCAGACCAGAGTTCTACCACTGAACTGAGACTCCTACCCGAGATTTTTGCCTTTCATTAAACACAAATCAAAAATGTGGGGAGTCCAGTTTGTCCAGTGAGCACTCTGACAGAGAGGTGACAGGCTGGGACTGAAGACTTGATGAGACTGGACCACCCAGGCCTGGGCCTTTTGGGGGGACTGTGATCAGAAAGGGGGGCTTATGTGGTCTCTCTCACCCTGGCCCAGCCTCTTCAGACTCTGCAAGACCTGGTGCCTGGAGTGTGGTCAGTGCACCCCAGACCACGGGGCTTGGGAGGTGAGGGGTGATTTCCCAGGAGGGAGGCAGCAGACTCCAAAGCTGTACTTCAGGCCACGAGCTGTACGGTGGGACCAGAATACAGCCCCTTGTGGGGAACACTTCAGCAGTTCCTTTCTGCTGAAGGATAAGCTGCAAAGGGCTCTTTTGTGTTTCTCCTGGCTTCTTCGACTGCTGGGCTCCCAGGACCAATCAGACTCCAGCTAGCTTACCAGACTTAGACCCTCAACCCTCAACATGAGTTCTCAGTCAGAACAGGAATCTGTTCACATGACACCTATCCGGAGGCGTCTCAACCTGGGCTCAGGAAGCAAGCCACATAGGTGGCGCTCATAGTCATTTTCTCTTCTTTTGCATGTAAGGGGGGTGGGGTTAAAGTTAGAGGAAGATCTGAAGTGGCTGTTGGCAGGAAGGGACAGCTGAGGGCCTGATGGTGAGGTCGGGAATGGGTCAAATGTAAGGTAGTTAATTGGCCAGGGCAGCGTGCTGGGCCATTTGCTGTAGCATCTTAGAGCTTTCTGTTCTCCTCTGGTCTAGGTCAGTGATTGGCTGTCTAGTGAGCCTGTGGTCATCTAAGACAAAGGTTCCTGACAACGCTAGGATTTTTGTGACCCTAAGGTTCTGGGTTCAATCCACTCAATGTCTGTGGTGCCCCCAGGCAAATCACTTAGAGCACGTGATAATTTTTCATAAAAAGCCCAGCTGCCGTGGGGCTGGGGAGATGGCTCAGTCTGTGTCTGTGGAGCAAGTATGAAGACCTGAGTTTGACCGCAGCACCCACCTGAGAAAGCCAAGTGCAGCAGTGTGTACCTGTAACCCCGGTTCTGGGAGAGCCGGGACGGGGGATCTTGGGGTCCCACGTCTCCTGTATTATTTATTTATTTATCTATCTATCTATCTATCTATTTATTTATTTAATATGTGTATGGGTACGCTGCCTACACACACACACACACACACACACACACACACACACACCCCATGTGCATTTAGTACCCACAGAGGCCAGAAGAGGGCATTGGAACTGGAGTTACAGGCACTTGTGAGTGGCCATATGGGTGCTGGGAACAGAACCCGTGTCCTCTGTAAGGGCAGCCAGTGCTCTGAGAGCCATCTCTGTGGTCCCCCTTCTGCATTTAAAACAAAAAAAAAAAAGATCTATTTATTTTATTTATGAGTGCTCTATCTGCAGATGCACCTGCATGCCAGAAGAGGGCATCTGATCCCATTTTACAGTGTTGTGAGCTGCCATGTGGGTGCTGGGAATTGAACTCAGGACCTCTGGAAGAGCAGTCAGTGCTCTTAACTGCTGAACCACCCCTCTAGCCCCAGCCCTTCTGTATTTTTAATAATCATATCACACTTAATAAAAAGCTGAAGATGTTAATTATTATGATTTTACAGTGCTGGGCAGCCCTGTCTCCAGCTCTGGTAACCATTGTCAATCTTGACATCACTTAAGTTCTTTGACTGTGGGCTCCTTGTCCCTAATGAATGACGAGGACGATCCTTTCCTTGCAGACCATTTGCAGCACCCTCACCCTCCATTCAACAAGCAGTCTGTGGCACCTGCAGGACCCAGCACTGTTCTAGGCCGTGTCAGGGTAGCAGGGAGCCAAACACGGAAATCACAGGGTTCCAAGCAAGCACACGGAAGCACAGGGACCGAGGCAGACCATCTCTTAGAGGCAGCTGGGAGACCCAGGCCACCCTCTGGTTCATCGGACAGAATCCTGGACCCGTCTCCATCCCCACATGGCTATGTTTGCTTGTTGGGTTGACAAATCTGTCTCCGTAAGTTGTAAGCTACACTGATTTTGAAATCTTGCCTCGAACGGCGCCAGGCTGGTGAAGGCTGATGGATGCAAAACTGCCGAGGCCTATCTTTTCTAGAATTTCTGGGCGTAGCAAATTGTGAAGTAGAGCGAGCCACTTTTCACAGGTTGCCGCATGGAGGGCCGAGGGACGGCGAGCCCAGCAAAGAAGTGCTTTCTCCCTCCTGCTCCTCCAGACCCTGAGCCCTGCAGGCAGGAAAGCGTTAAGAGAGAAATGTGCATCTCCACTGAACAAGAAAATCAACTTAGAAAAGAAATGTGTATTGGAAAATATCTATTTGCCTGCAAAATAATGTAAAAATAATGAGCTCCTATTCCCCTTTGATGTGCAGTGCACGCTTTTAAGGAAAGATTCTGCATTTCTGAGATACTGGGCCTGCCGTGTAATGAAGTGGTTGTTATGGCAACAACTTTCAAAAGCAAGTATTTTTCTGAGAGATGTGCTCCACACAGCCAGCGTGAGAGAGGAAAACATGAAAACAGAGACAGGGAGACGAGCTAAACAGAAGATATCAGCTGCAGAGAGCATCCGCTCTGGTCCAAATGCACCCACTCCAGCCCCCACCACCCTGGCCTAGCTTGCAGACCTGCAGAGAAAGCTGTCCCTGCACCCCTTCCCTTGAAAGGGGCCCCAGAGGGATGGGGGAGGGTGTGCGTCATCGGTCCCACTCAGTGGTCCTCTCCTTCCCTGCTGGCCCCAACCTCAGCCTCTGCCCTCTCCACCCACCCTCAGGCTCCCTCCCAGCCCCTTCATTCAAGAGCATCAGAGGCAGCCCCCATCACCTATTCCTTCTTGAGTCCCAATTCCCCCCCAGGCCTCACTCCTTCTGGAGCCCTAATTCTTTACTGGCATTCAGGCCTCCTGAAGATTCTGCTAAGCAGGCATGGCATTGAGAGCTGGGGTCAGGCCCCTCTTTCAACCTATATGACAACCTTATGTGCCTAGCCAGTGTCTGGTCAATGGAAGCCATCAGCCCCACTTTACAGATCAGCAGCAGATGCTACAGAGGTTAAGTGAGCAGCCTGTGTTTGTCAGCCAGCGGGAGCAGGCACTGCTTCCCTCTTTCTGTTCATTTCAAGTCTCTACCAGGTGTTGTAAGGCCTCATTCAGTCACCTTGACCATGATGTCATGAACATGCCACCTCTCAGAGATATCTCTTGACATGTTCTTACTATTCGCTAGAGAGCCTGGGCTGAGCAGACCTGTCTAAGGCAGGGGACTGCCTGGAATGAAGGTGTCCTGGGAACAATGTCTACCTGGTTCTCTGTTTCCTCCTATGGAACTCAGCACAGGATGTGCTTGGGAACCCTAGGTGCATGAGAGGTACTTTAGGATGCAGAGAGTCCTGGAAGGTCCTGGGTGCTTATTGGACCAGTTTCTGGAGGTCCTCAAGACCACATAACTAATCCTGTCCCAAGACTGGAAACCTTCTAGGATCAGGTGTACATAACAGCAGAAGAGAGGGATCCTAGAGTATGAAGCATGGATTGTGTACACATGTGCATGACACCCCCATGGGGGCAATCGGTCATACAGGTTTTGTATATCAGGGTGTGTTGTAGAAGTTTATTTTTAGTTCTGTATAAAATAATTGCTCTGTGCACTGTTGGGTGAGAAACTGCCTAGGTCTTGGCTTTTTGTATTGTCTGCAGGTGTTGGATTTCTGTGGGAGAATATTTGATTGCTTATGATCTGAACCTGAGGAGTTCTGAATCAATCAAAACACCTGAGCTCAGACACTTAGGGTTCCACTGTACAGTATGGTGCTGGCCAGGAGGATGGTGGTTTCCTCTGCTGAGGTCTGGAAGCATTTTCATCTATGAAAGCACCTCCCTGTCTTCCTTGCTGAGTCACCACAGTACCTAACTACTACAAATGCCAGCATGGGGCACCACTTGTAGTTGTTAACGACAACTTTTTACCCTCAATTTAGGGAAAGAGAAAGGAAGGATAGAAAGAAAAATTCACTGCTTTTGCAGGTGGCCTTGATATAGAATGAGAGAAAGGTAGAAATCGTCACAGCCTCTTTTAGGCTGGCCTAAGCGTGAAGAGGACTAGCTAACAGTGAGTCAGACTAGTGTTTCAGCTCACTATCTGCAAACTCAATCTCTCCAACCTTTGTTCTTTTAAGCAACAATCAACACAATAATGACAGACAAACCAACCAACGAACCACAACCAACACCCACACGGGCTCTTAGGGCTTCGAACCTTTTATACTCTAAGCAAAAGTTCCCATAATAAACCCAAGCAGCACACAATCCCAAAACAAGCTACACGTGCCAAAACAACTGCACTTAACCAAATTATAGCCACCTGCATCAAACATTCCAAATCCAACTCATAATCATCCACCACACCTGGGATGGAAACACAAATGTAGTTCAAATGCCATTTTGCATTTTTAAAGAAACCAAAACCAAAACTTCTTCCAAGTGTTTTGCTACAAGGGTGAGAGGGTCAGGTGGGGGCCATAGCTCTCTCCATGGGCACATGTCTAAGTGTGTGTGTGTGTGTGTGTGTGTTTTAGGGGGATGCATATGTGAGGGACTTTCTATGGGGGGCATGTGTAACTGTGTGGACATGTGTGAATGTGCGCATGTGTGTTTCATGTGCATGCACAAGGTGTGTGTCAGTGTGCATGTGCATCTGAGTGTAGTGTAGAGTGTACACACAGGACCCAGTGAGCATGCAGGGCTGTGCAGCTGTGAGCTACAGGGAGAGCTCCTCTGAATGCATGGGTGGTGCCTAGGGCATGTGAGGTGTGAATCTGGAGCAGCACTTTTAGCTCAAGCTGCATGGGAAATCAAGCACGGTGCTGCTGGATTGGGGGTCAGTGAGACTATGCTATCACCCTGGGCTCTGAATCATAAAACATAAGGCCTAGAGCCAGAAGCAGCCTTTGAAGTCTTCCCCTTACATTACAGTTAGAAAAAACAAGCAAACAAGCAAGCAAGCAAGCAAACAAACAAACAAAGAGGGTACGGTGCTTCTCAACCTAACATAACAAACTAGCACACTCAGGATAAGGTTGGAACTTGCCTCGAATCTAGGTCTAATGGATTCCCTTCTCCTACCACCGGCTCCCACATACCCTGAAGAAGAGAGGGGGTTAACTTCTCTTCTTCAGGTAATCCTCCTCAGGCACAAGCATCATACAATTTAATTCTTAATGTTATTGGGGAACTTTTTAAAAAATGGAAACCTTCCCTGTGCCAATTAGTTGATTGACTATCATTGGTTTCTGAGGTAGAGAAACTTGATCTTGGGGTGAATGAACCTGTTTCTCAGGGAAAAGGAGCCAGGCAATGGAAAAAGAAATTCAATTAAGTGTCAGGCTGCTGAGCAGCAGGCTGCATTTGATAGGACTTTTAGCTTAATTGCTTGTATTTCATCAAGAGATCTATTTGTCCAGTGTGTTCTTCACTTTCCAGGCCGGGGGTGTCTGGGTGGCTGCTATTTTCTGCATTGATCAAGAACTCCGAAGGTGGGTCCTCAAGAATTGCCTGGAACCTTAGTGACAAGTTCAGTCCTGGATCTTGGGCTCAGGACACCCCCTCCCCCAAATTATAGCAGAAGTGGGCGAGTGTCATTTTTCTCTGGGAGAAACTCTGAATTTGAGTTTTATCTGCTCATAAGGGATTGGAGCTCCAGAGAAACAGTCAACCAGGTGGATGAACTGCTTTTGTTTTTCTTTCTCACAAGAGTGGGTTTAAATGGATGTACATTGTTAAACTTGGTTATGAGGATAATCCGGGAGCTAACATAGCTTTAAAAAAAAAAAAAAAAAGACGCTTTCAAAGTAAATGTCCTTTCAAAATAAAACTATTCCTATAAAATTTAAATTAATACAAGAAATGGTTAGAATGTCATAGAATGTTAAAAACAGCTGTGCTCTAAACCCAGTGGGCCCTGGGCTTCTAGAAGTTGTTAGAAACTAATAACAGCATTGTCTTTGGCTGACCTCTGAAGACCTCCTGCTCGCTGGTTACACAGGTGAATCACCTTGTTTTATAGTGAGCGAAACAAGATGCAGAGGAGTTTTCCCTAAGCATGCACAGCCAGTCTCAGGAAAAGCCAGGGTCAACACCTGTTACCCCTGCCCCTTTTCTGAGCTCCAGGCCTGCAGGGGCAAGTATGCAGGAAATTTTCTTTTTCTTTGGATATTTTAGATTGGGGAAGCAGATTGCAAATCACCCCCTGTGGAAGGGTGCTGCAAGCCCATTGCCCAGTTGGGCATGGAGTGTCTGTGTTAAGGGGTGGCTGGGAGGGTTCTAGGATGTTCCATGCAGCTCACCTGGGTCATGCCCAACAGTCCAGGCTCAGAACCATCAGCAGATTTGGTCACTGTGCTTCGGAGTGTGATTTCATGTGAAGAAGAGGGTCTCATTCTTTAAGTGCAGAAAAGCCCCTCCCAGCCCAATCCTTAAGAAATTTCCAGTGGGAAGGTTCTAGACCGTCTTTTGGGAAGGTCCACACCAATGGTGGGAGCTCCCTGTTCCTGTTGGAGGATTCATGTTTTCTTCTCTCCTACTCTCACTTGTTTTTCTCCTGACTTCCTCCATGTCTCTCAACTGACATAGGTGTTGGCTCCTAGACTCTTAAGAGTGGCTTACGTGCCACCACCTGACTGCATGTGGCCACACTCTGTTAGAAGCCTGAAATAAGACTTGGTGCAAATATTAACACCTTGGAAATTGGAGGACTCTACAGATCAGGGCTACTTATTTACTTACTTTTGGCCATTTGTCTGAGAGTTTTTTTTTCACACCATTGCCTCCATCCATCTTCCATCACGCAACCATCTATCTGTACATCCATCTACCCATCCACCTGCCCATCCACCATCCATCATCACCATCCATCCATCTGCCCATCTGCCCATCTACCTATCCATCCACCCACCATTCCATGGCTAATTTTTTTTCAAGGCAAGGTTTCTCTGTTGTAACTCTGGCTGTCCTGCAACTCACTCTGTAGACCAGGCTGGCCTCGAACTCTCAGAGATCTGCCTATGAATAATCTTGATGGTCAACTTGGCACTCCTGGAAAGATGGACCCTCAGGTGAGGAACTGCCTCCATCAGATTGGTCTGTGTGCACGTGTGGGGAACATTTTCTTGATTGCTAACTGACAGAGGAGGGTCCAGTCCACTGTGGGCGATACTCTCTCTAGGCTACTGGGCCTGGGCAGAGCCATGGAGTAAGCCAGTAAGCAGCGTTCCTCTGTGGTGTCTGCTTCAGATTCTGCTTCAGGTTCCTGACTTGGTGACACACTGTAACCTATAAGATGAAATAAACTTTTTTCTTCCCAAGTTGCTTTTGTTCCTGGTGTTTATCACAGCAACAGAAAGTAAACCAGGACACCATTCATCCATCCTACCTGCTCACCCACCCAGCCAAATCCACCTATCCATCCACCTCACCTACTTATCTAACTATCTACCATCCACCCCTCCATTGACCCACCCATCTGCCCATCCATCCATTTGTCCGTCCGTCCATCCATCCATCCATCCACCTTACCTACTCATCCAACTATCCACCATCTACCCATCCACTGATCCATCCATCCATCTATCTATCCACCCATCTGTCCATCCGTACATCCATCCTCCATCCAGCTTTCCTATTCACCCATCTATCCACCATCTATCCACCATCTATCCACCATTTATCTATCTGTCCACCCATCCGCCCACCCACCCATGCATGCATATGCGTGTATGCATTCATCCAACGTACATTAACATAAACATTTCTTGTGTTCCAGGTCTGGCATGCAACCCTCTGAGTGGACAAAGCATGCAGGCTGCTCTTTGCCCGTAAGGAATTGGAAGTTGAGTGGAACAGACACTTTGCACCTCTCTCGTGTTCACGGGCTGTCCTGGACATCATCTCATTTGATGACCATGGTAAGTATTGTTATCTCAGGTTAATAATTGAGATTAAAGCTCAGAGAGGTTAAGTGAGTTGCCTGAGGTCACACAGCTGCCTATGCATTCACTTGTCTAGCTATATGATAAGGGCTGATATTCAGCTTACGTGCTCAAATCCAGCCAGGATGTCAAGGTGAAAATGGATTTTTCAAATCTGTCCTTCAGAAATAAGCTTTCTTTAAAAAAAAAAAAAAATGAAAAGAAAGGGAAGAGAAAAATAGGGAAAGTTATTTTTCCATCTTGCTTAGATGGGGACAGTTTTGAATTTTTTTTTTCAGATTGAACAATCGTCCCTCAAATGGATAGTGATAGGTGATCTAAAAAATAATCTTTAAAAACGTTGCCGGGTTGGGCATTTCCTCCGGGTGACATAACTCAGTGTGACAGAATGCATTTAAATTCACAGAATAGAAACAGCCAGGAGTACAGCAGGGAAGGTGTTTGTGTGGGCCGCTGGCTCGGCTCCTTAACCCTCTCCACTCCCCTTTCCTAAAGGCCCACCGTGGGGGTGACAGGGCTTGCACTTCCTTCTTGTCTGTGCAGGCACCCAAGGAGCCTCTAGCTATTCTATCTGCTTGTTTGGTGGTGCTGGTGACAAGTCCCGAAGTCTCACGAATGCCAGGCAGGCACCCCAACTCCGCCCATACTGCCAGCCCAAGATATTCTTTCTTAGGCTTCAGCCTTAGCAGTGGGCAGCTGGTGGGTCGGAGCACAGGGCATGGACTCCTTCAAGAGCCAAGGAAAAAAGCAACGAGGCCTTCCCGAGGCCGGTGCCGTCTGCTCCTCTGGGCTCCTGTCTATTCCTGTGGTCACCAGGAGCGCAGAGGGGAGGAGCATGTCCAGGGGGCAGCAAGTGTCCAGGTGAGGCCAGATGGGCTCTCTGAGAAGTATCTGCTGTGGACTCGGGGAACAGTGTGCGTGTGACCTCTGCCACCTCCTCCCCCGCTGTCCACAGCTGTGAAGAGTGGGACACTCAAGGTCTTGGAGCTTCTTTTGTGGGTTGTGTAGCCCTATTTCCCATTGTGTGTACAGCTTTCTGCATCTTGTGTGCATGCGATGTACCCGTGTGCGTGGCATGGGTATGTGAACACGTGTGTGCAGGTGGAGGCCAGAGGGGTTGTCGGTATCTCCCTCCATTGTTCTCCACCTTGTTTTCTTTAAACAGGGAGGTCTCTCATCAAACCCGGAACACACTGTTTTCAGCTACACTGGTGTGCCTCCTGAGAACCCAGTGCTGGTGTTACAGGTATGCATGGCCATGCCTTACTTTTTATTTTCCCTTTACTTATGTGAGTCTGTAGAATCTGAACTTGGGTCCTCTAGCCAGAGCAGGTACCGTTCTTACCCACAGAGCCATCTCCACAGCCCTTCACAAACCACTTCCTGGTAGCACTCCAGAGGCAGAGGCAGGGGGATCAGAAGTTCAAGGTCACTCTCAATTACATAGTCAATTCCCGGCCAGCATTAATGTATTATTATTGTGCTTGCACGCGGGCGTGTGTGTGTGTGTGTGTGTATGTGTGTATGCAAAGGTGTGCCTATTGAGGTCAGAGACAACTTCATAGAAGTGGTGCTCTCTTTCACCTTTATGGGGGATCGAACTCAGGTCATCAGGTTTGTGAGGTGTCTTTACCCACTGAGCAATCTTGCTGGGTTCTCAGTAACCCAATCTCTTCTGTAAGATGAGACGTGCATGACACACATCTCACAGGGAGTTTTAAGATGCAGCGAGCTGATGGAGAGAGAGGTTTGTAACAAACAGTAGCACTAAGCGGTTGAAGTCGCTATCAAAGGGTCTTAACGAGGAGGATAACATGTAAAGACTCGTGCCTCAGGAGCTCCTGACACGGAGGGAAATCCAGCCTCAGGCAAGAGAGGAGAGCAGAGTTAGCAGTCAACAGGCCACAACCACCCAGGGGTGAGGTGACAGCCACTTACAGCCAGAGGAAGCAGGGCCGAGAGATATAAAAACGGTTTCCAGGGTGATCATCTTGGGGCAGAAGATTGTCAGGCCACCAAGGGAAAGCGATGAGTTCAGTTTGGGACATGTTGAATTGCAGACCTACGTGCCACATTAAAGCACTGATACTGAGCAGGGAGGTGAGACAGGGCTGCAGGGAAATGTAGCATTCAGACGGCAGTGGGAGCACAGGAAGGGACGGCCACCAGGATGAAGGCAGTGAGTCTGAAGGGTCAGAGACCTGGGCCTGAGTCCCCACAGCAGGCCAGTCCTGTAGGCTGCGGAGAATAAGCCCGGAGGGGTTGTTGTGGAGACAAATGAGACAGTGTGTCTGGAGTCAAGCACAGAGCACAGTCAGTACCCACCACTTTCCTGTTGTCTTGTGTTCTCACCCATCACCCATGCTTTTCCTGGTCCCGACACCCGCCCCCCACCCCCATCTGAAGCACGCCACAGGCTTGCACGTGCCTGTACGCTCCTGAGCACCCCAGGACCAGGTGGACTGCAGCTGCCGCAGGAGTTGGCTTGTATGAATGTGGTCCCAGTCTCAGTTCTCAAAGTTCTCACTGAGGTAGCTCTTTTCTGAGGACACTATTCAACCCAGAACACACTTGTAATAGTTTTTCCTTCGTAATTCGTGGAGGGCCAGGGAAAACCTCCACAGAGGAGAGAGTGTTAATCATGCTTCCGGGTGTTGTTAGTTCTCTGGCTTTAGAGATGCGTGTTCTTTAGGTTAATTGTGATCTCCTGGGGCAGGTCGGCCTTCAGGGAGGCCCTCTCCCATTGTAACACCAGGCACGAGGAGGAGCGTTGGGGTGAAATGGTATGAAATGGCAGAACCAACACCATCTTAAACTGCAAAATCTATTTTAAAACAAAGTTCAGGTTTCCAGGAAAAAAAACGAGAAAGACCCCTAGCCTTTAGAGCCCACCAGTAAAGCCAAAACAAAATGATTGTCGGGTACTTGTTTTGGGAACTGAGATGTGTCATTTCTGGGTTATGGTGACTCTGACCATGATTGTTAGTGAGTTTCTGATTGGTTAAAAATTATGACTAACTTTTGTTTATGTTGGCAAAAATTTTTTATGGTTTTCTTTTCTTTCTTTCTTTTTCTTCTTTCTTTCTTTTTTAATTTTTGGTTTTTTGAGACAGGGTTTCTCTGCTGTAACTCTGGCTGTCCTGGCACTCACTCTATAGACCAAGCTGGCCTGGAACTCACAGAGGTTCCCCCTGCCTCTGCCTCCCGAGTGCTAGGATTAAAGGTGTGTGCCACCACCTCCCGGTTAGTTTAAAGTTTTCAAGCTTAAATAGTTTGTAAAAATTTGAGTCAGGGTCGTAGCTCTGAACTTTCATTTCAGACTACGTCCCTGGCCGGTCCAGCTTTTTTTCTTGCTCTTTTTCTTCTCATGCTTAAACTCAATAACGTTTTCTTTTCTTCCAACAAGTTGTTTGTCGGCATAATTGGATCAAAAGGACCCGCCAACAGCAGTAGGGATGGTGTCAGGATTGGATCTGAGTCTGTGTCAATTTTGGAAATAAGCCAGGGGTGACCAGGTTTTTAGTCTGAGCAACGGAAAGGTAGAGTGAGCCCTTCCTGTGATGGCAGTGTTCACCCTGCCCCACCATTGCATGCTGGGAGTATGTAACTCTATCTCTGAATGTTTGCAGGCGCTCATACTAAGAGTTTGCCTTGAGTCTCAGAGGAGACTTTAGGCTTGGGTGTTTGTGTAATGCTGGATCCTTTGAGGTTTTAAGGACCCTTGGAGATGAACTCACAGAAGCATTCTGCACTGGGAGATGGCCATCAACCTTTGGGGGCCAGTGGTCAATGTTATGTTTTGGATATGAAGTGCCCACCAAATGTTCATGTGTTGAGGGTTGGTCTCTGGATGGTGGTGCTATTGAGAAGTGACTGGATCACGGTGCTGTTTTGTTACTGTGGCTCTGTAGTATAAATTGAGGTCAGGTATTCTATCTCCATTATTTATTATTATTTTGTTGTTGTTATTTGTTTTTGCTCAGGATTGCTTTTGGCTACTCAGAGTCTTTTGTATTTTCCATGAGAATTTTAGGATTATTATTTCTATTTCTGTGAAGAATGTCATTGCAAGTTTGATGGGAATTGCACTGAATCTGTAGATCACCCTTGGCAATAGTCATTTTCACAGCAATAGTTCTTCCAATCCATGAGCCTGGGAGGTCTTGCTACCTTACAGCTTCCCTTTAATTTCTTTACTCAGTATTAAAACTTTTTCATTGTGGAGGTCTTTCTCTTCCCTGGGTAGGCTTATTCCTATGTTGTGAATGGGTTTGTTTCCCTGATTTCTTTATTAATGTGTTCATCATCGGTATATGGAAAAGTTTTTGATTTTCGTCTGTTGACTTTGGGTCTTCCTACTTTACTGAATGCATTTATCAGATCTAAGAGCTTCCCAGTCCTTTAATTATAGGACCCCATCCTCTGCAAAAAGGAACAATTGACTTCTTCCTTTTCTCTTTGTGTCCTTTTTATTTCTTTCTCTTGTCTTATTGCTCTGGCTGAGGATTCTAGCTCTCTTTTGAGGAAGAGTAGAGAGAGTGGACACCCTTGCCATGTTCTTGATTTCAGGGGAAACGTTTTGTACTTTCCACTTGCAGCCACAGGGTTGTCATGTACAGTCTTTACTACGATGACGTGTATTCCTTCTGTTTCTAGTTTTTTCAGGACCTTTATTCTAAAAGACCGCCTGCCACCTCTGCATCTATTGAAATGATCACATGTTTTCTGACTCTACTCATGTGTTGCATTATGGTTATTGATTTGTATGTGTTAAATCAATCTGGAATGAAGCCAACTTGGTGATAGTGTGTGGTTTAATTTTTTTAAATCTTTTGTGTATTGGTGTTTTCCCTGTGTGTATGTCTTTGTACCATGTATGTGCCTGATGCCTGTGGAAGGCCAGAAGAAGGCATCAGACTTACTGGAACTGGAGTGGCAGGCGATTGGGAGCCCCATGTAGGTGCTGGAAATTGAACCAGGGTCTCTGGAAGAGCAGCCAATGCTCTTAATTGCTGGGCCATTTCTCTGGCCCCAGTATATGATGTTTCCTTCCTTCCTTCCTTCCTTCCTTCCTTCCTTCCTTCCTTCCTTCCTTCCTTCCTTCCTTCCTCCCTTTTCTCCCCCCCCCCTCTTTCTCTCCTACAAAAATTTATTGTTGACTTGAGTTTGCAAGCATTTTGTCAGGGATGTTTGTGTCTATGTCCATCAGTGAATTGGTCTGTAATTATCTTTTTGTGGTTCTTGGCAGGTTGATTTTTGCTGTTTCAATCCTCTTGCTTCATATATATTTATTTAAGTTATTTACATCTTTTTGGTGGGCTGTATGTGTTTAGAAATTTATACATTTTTCTCTAGACTCCTAACTCATTGGAATATGTTTTCAAAGTGTTCTATAATGATCAACTGGAGTTTGTTGGTATATACCAACAAATATATATATAAAAATATATACAATATATATACTGTAATTTCTCCCCTTTCACTTTTAATTGCATTCATTCATTCATTCATTCATTCATTTTGGTTCTTTGAGACAGACTCTCGTGTGGCATAGGCTGATGTACCACTCAAGCTACTTTGGACCCCTAATACTCCCACGTCTACCTCCCGACTGCTGGGATGTAACAGATGCACCCCCAACACGCCCAACTTCTAATTTTATTAGTTTGAATGTTTTCCTCTCTTTTATTTGGTTAATTTGGTTAAGGGTTTGTTGGTCTTACTTATCTTTTCAAAGAATAACTCTTTGTTCTTTTAGTTTCCATTTCATTCATTTATGTTTTGGTCTTTATTATTTCTGTCTACCAGTTTTAGGTTTGGCCTGTCCGTGTTTTTCTAAAACCATAAGCTACATTATTAGGTTGCTTATGTGAGTTCTCGCTGATTTTTAAGTTGTTTTATTGCCATCTATTAATTATATACAATAATGGATTTAATGAGGGCGTTCTCATACAGGTACGTAATATGTTTCTATCATATCCACTCCCTGTTAGCCCCTCAGCTCCTGCTAATCCTCTCCCTCTTTGCAATCAGTCCCCTTCTGTTTTCATGTCTTTATGTGTGTGTGCGTGTGTGTGCCTGTGTGTGCATGTGTGCCTCTGTGTGCTTGTGTGTGTGTGTGTGCCTGTGTGTGTCTATGTGTGCATGTGTGTGCATGTGTGCCTGTGTGTGCTTGTGTGTGTGTGCCTGTGTGTGCATGTGTGTGCATGTGTGTGTTCATGTATGTGCATGTGTGTGTATGTTTGTGCTAGTGTGCCTATGTGTGCTTGTGTGTGTGCCTGTGTGTGCATGTGTGCATGTATGTGTTCATGTGTATGCATGTGTATGCATGGGTGTGTATGTATGTGCATATGTGCCTGTGTGTGCTTGTGTGTGTGTGTGTGTGCGTGCGCCTGTGTGTGCCTGTATGTGCATGTGTGTGCATGTGTGCCTGTGTGTGCATGTGTGTGTTCATGTTTGTTCATGTGTGTGTATGTTTGTGCTAGTATGCCTATGTGTGCTTGTGTGTGTGCCTGTGTGTGCATGTGTGCATGTGTGCACGTGTGTGTTCATGTATATGCATGTGTATGCATGGGTGTGTATGTATGTGCATGTGTGCCTGTGTGTGCTTGTGTGTGTGTGTGTTTGTGTGTGCCTGTGTGTGTTCATGTGTGTGCATCTGTGCACATGCACTAGTGAGCCATCGAGCAAGAGAAAGAGACAATGGTTGTCATAAAGTTGTTTATAGGAACATGGGTGAGGATTTGTTTACAGAAGCGTGGGCACTTTGCTTGTGTCCACAACACTGAAGAAAATACCTTTCCCATCCTCACCGACCTGTAACTGTATAAATCCTCAGGGAGGGGTGGGGCCCCGTGAGTCCTTCTCCTTTTACTGAAAAAGGTGTCTATGGGCCCATTCTTCTGAAAATCTTTAGCAAGTAATTTCAAATGCCATGAGTTCAAGAGTGCAGTAGGCACACCATGCCCAGAGTTGGCATTCCACACTGCTCCCACACATTTCCTCTGGCCCTTGAATTGTTTCTGCCCCTTCTTCTGTGATATTCCCTGAGCCTTGGAGGAAGAAATATAGACGTGCTGTTTGTGGCTGGGCATTGGGCAGTTACCTGTTCTCAGTAGTCTGGCCAGTTATGAGTTTCTTGTATTTACCACTGGCCACTGCAAAATGAAGTTTTTTTTTCTGACAAAAGATGATAGTAGCTTTAATCGATGAGCATAATATAGTTATTTAAAAGGCAATTAGATCGGTATAGCATGTCCATTTAGAAAAAAAAAAGCAGTAGCTTCCCAAGTAGTGCTTATAACCTCCTTAGATAGGGACTTTTGGCCATGTTTACAGGACAAGACAATGAATTCTTTCCTGGAGAACAGGTATCTAAGCCGAATGGAAAGTGGTTGGTTACCCCTATAACAGATTTGCACCAGTGTGCTCATCTCGCCTGGCCATGTTGTACTGTTGCATACAAGTTCCACAGCTGAGTAAGACTGTTGATAATTCCTCCCCAGCAGCCTGCATAACACCCTCAGCACTATGAGCTCCAACCATCAGAGAGGAGGCTTCCAGAACAGTTCCAGCTTGCTTTCTTGTATCGTATGACTCATGTGTGTGGCATCTTCAAAGTTCTTGTTGATTATTTGATGTAGGTTCTCATAGATAATAGACTTCCCTCTTAGAAGTGCCTCTGTTATACCCTAAAGGTCCTGTGTTCATCTGATTTGGGGGATTTTAAACTTTTTCGATTTCTTCAGAGTTCCACCAGACATTCTGGTATGCACTGTTTATTATCTGTATATGTGTGTTTTCTTGTAGTTTCCCTTAACGGTGACTTCTATTTATTCCACTATGATCTAATAAGACATAAGAATTGATATTTATATTTCTCAAGACTCACTTTATGGCCTAGAATGTGATCTATTTCAGAGAAAGTTCCACAGGCTGCTGATAAGGCTGTGCTTTCTGCAGTTGGTGGATAGAATACTCTGGAGATGTCTTCTAACTCTACCTCATCTGCACGTGAAACTTTTAAAGCCCTTTGACAATAATCGGTAAATGATTTTTCAGAGCCAGGCATAGTGGTGCAAACTTTTAATCTCAGCACTTGGGAAGCTGAGGCAGGTGCATTTCTGGGAGTTTGAGGCCAGCCTGGTTACACAGAGAGTTCTAGGACAGTAGGGGCTACATAAAGAGACTCTGTCTCCAAAAATAGTCTTTTTTCTTTTTAAAGTTCATGAGTTACTACTCTCCAGAGTACTCAGAAACTCCTAAATGGTGAATATTAAAAAAAATCCCTGCCAATTTGATAAGCAAAAGAAGGTGGTGTCTTGATATTTTAAGGTGTGTTTCTGATGCAATTGTCTTCTTAAAAATTTTATGTTATGTGCTAGCTTTATTTTTTGATTTTAAGGTTATTATTATTATATATGTATATATGATGTACGGGTGAAGTGCATACCAGGCATGGCACATGTGTGGAGGCCAGAGGGTTCCAGGCGAAGGTTGTCAGGTTTCCCTCAAAATGCCTTGACCCATGGAGCCAGCTACTGGCCCCAATTTTTATTATTACTAGTTAACAATAACAAAGCATATTTTATGGACTACGGTGTTATATTTCTGGTATGTTTCTACCTGACACATTGAACAACTTGGTGTACTTAGGTTTATACATCATCTCAAACCTTTATTATCCTTTGTGATAAGAATATTCAAATTCTTCCCCAGCGCTTTTGAATTGAATGACACAACAATGCTCACTGTTGCTCCCCCGTGTGACGGAACACTGGGATTTGTACCACCTAGCTGGCTGTGACTCTGTCCTCACTGATGAATTTCTGCATGTCTCCTTAGTGACTTTTATTTTCTTCCTGCATGCTGAATGTTCTGTCCTCTGTCCACTGGGGACATTGACAATGGAATGTTGTCACTTTAATTTTGATAGAAAGAAATGTTAGATATTATGTCTTTATTATATAGAAAATAATTTTTTTTTGAATTGAAGTTTTGCTCATGGCGGCTCCTGCTCTTCAGGAGGTTGGTGTAACGATGTTGAGCGTGTTCCTTTTCCCCTTTGGGGAGTATCTCCTGTGCTTTCTACTTCTCTTGCTTGCGGGGCCTTTCTTTGCCTGATTGCAGAAAAATATTACTCTATACTTTATTCTAGTTTCCACGTCTTAATTAAAATAATAACTCTTTGATTCTTTGGGGATTATTTTGATATGTGGTGGGAAGCCTTGGACTTTTTTTCCTGCCCCAAACTGCAAATGAATTGTTCCTACATCATTAATTGAGCATCTCACAAAATTTCCCATTAATTTAAATGCCACTTTAATCGATACTAAATTCTAACACGCACTGGGGTGTGTCTACGGGCTTTTTACTCTTTCATAGCGATGTCTCTCCTTCTACCTTGTTTTTAGTAATTATTATTTTACAGCCCATTTCATATCTTGTAGATAAAATGTATTATTTATATTTGTGAAAAATTTATTATTTACTACATTTATTTCTCCATTCATAGCTTGGACTCGGATTTTTATAAGTTCCAATAAGTTGCTGGCTGAGTTTTAACTGCGATTCCATTAAGCTTTGAGAAGAATCAATAGTTTGCGGTGCCTTTTCCCCTCCTTGTGTAGGTGTGTGCTGTTCCTGCTCAGGGTCCCCTTAGAGCTCTGCAAAGTCCCGTGTTGCTACAGTTGCTTCTGCACGAGTCTCGGAGACTGTACTCCGAGGGAGAAAAATCAGTCTGTCTGTCCGTCCATCCATCCATCTTCCTATCCATCTATTTTATCATATATCTAGCTTTCATATATCTATTTATAATCTACATCTACTTATGTATCACTAATCAATCATCTATCTGTCGTATTTTCCTCATCTATTGATCATGTGCTTATGCATTCATCTATCATCTAATAATCAATTATTTATCATCTACTTATTTTTAATAAATCATTATCTAGCATCTAGCATCTATCTACCTATAATCTGTTATCAATATCCATTATCTATCTGTTATCATTGATCTATTACATATCACCTACATATGTATCAATCATCTATCTATAGATGGATTACCTCTCTATTATCTGTCTAGCTATCATTTGTCTGTCTGTCTGTCTATCCATCTATCTATGTATCTATCTATCATCTATCTATCTACCTATCTATGTTTCTAGCTGGGAGCAATTCTATTGTTGGGGGATGATTGGCAATGTGTAGAGATGGCTTTATCTGTCACAGCTGGAGACCAGCAACTGGTACTTAGTAGGCAGAGGCTTGTGATGTCACTAAGCATCTTACAGTGACCAGGACAATGGCTACATGTGAGAATTGTTAGTCCCAGATACAAGCAGTACTGAGATGGGGAACCCCTAGTCTCTGTGGTGAGTGGGTCTTTCCCCATGGAGTGTTTTTTGGCATAGCTGTATGTTGGCCAGAATAGGAGGATCTGTTTATCTTTGTCAGGGATTGGCTCACTGTCTTTTAGGTGTCAGCTTCGAGCCTCTCAATAAGTTGCACCATTAACTTCCATGAAGCCCGAGTACACAGAGGCGCAATGAAGCTGAGCCAACCTCTTGGAGAGATGTGATGTCTTAAAGCAGAGTAGAGCTTCAGGTGAGACCAAGGAGGGTAGGGAAAGGAAATCCATGATTCCATTTAAATAGACTTGGAAAACTCATGTGAAAGGAATCTGAGAGTAGTTTCTGTAGTGGTAGACTGACTGGAAGGAGCCGTGAAGAAACTTTTGGGGACCTATTCAGGACAGGGATAGAAGAAGGATAGAAGATTGGAGTGTCCTCCATCCCTGGGACACATATCTTCTCTTAAAAAACACAGCAGAGGCCAGGGAAATGGCTCGGTGGGTAAGGGGCTTGCCTCACAAGTGCGAGGGCCGGAGTTTGAATTCCCAGAACCCATGTGAAGCTGGGCACAGGAGCGAGTGCTGTAACCCCAATGTTCTGGCGTGGTGGGATGGGGGGGAACTGGAGCGTCCCTGGAGCCTCACTGGCCAGCTAGCCAAGACTACACAGTGTTGAACAACAAAGAGACCCTGCTTCAAACAATGTGGAGGGTGAGGACCGATACCCAGGGCTTCCCTCTCACCTCCACACACTGGCCACAGCATGCACGTGCTCATAGCCGCACACACAAGCGGGCACACACATCATCCTCACACACATACACACTCATATACATATGCACATGTGTTTGGTTTACCCTTCCCCAGCTGATGGGCCTTTGTATTGTTTTACTTTTTGTCAACTAAAAATAAAGCAGTTGTGAACATGGATATGAACACTTCCTTGAGGGGCTGGAGAGATGGCTCAGCAGTTAAGAGCACTTGCTACACAAGTGTGAGGACCGGAGCTATGATCGCAGCACCCCTGTAAAAGCTGGGTACGGACCCCCCGCCCCCCGCAACATCAGCACCGAGCGGGGCAGAGGCAAGGGGATGGTTGGGGTTTGCTGGCTTCTAGTTTAGCTGAAAACAGGAGCTCTGGGTTCAGTGAGGAGACCCTGCCTCAAAGGAACAGAGAGGTGAAGAAGAGGAAACCTGATGTGGTTTCTGGCCTCTGTGCACACACAGGCACATATGTGCACACACCACATACAAGCACAACCTCTCCCTCTCCCTGCCTGTCTCCCCTGTCTTCAACATGTCTTAGAGACATTGCTTTTCTCTCTTTGCATGGGTGGTGAGGAGCGTTGCTAGGTCATTTGGTAATTCTGTGTTTAGAACTCTGAGGGGCCACAGTACTGTTTTCCCAGTGCATTCTGCCACCAGTGTTCATGGGCTCTGGTTTCTCTACATCTTCAGTGCTTGTTTATCAGCCACGTTGTGCCTTTTTGTACCACTCTGAGCATCTGTCCATGAGCGTATGGGGTAGCCATTCATCTTTTCTGTAGAGATGCCTGTTCGAGCCTATTGTTCATTTCTGAAACTGACATTTTTTTTCTGAGTATTATGCTCTTTATTACATTTATTTATTTGTTTGTTTATTTAGTCTAGAGGGTACTTGTACCAAGCTGTTCACATGGAGGTCAGAGGACGGCCAGTGAGAGTCAGTTCTCTCCTCCCTGTGGTTCCTGTGGTTCCTGTGGTTCCTGGGGATTGAACTCAGGTCGGCAGGCTTGGCAACAAGTGACTTTACCCTCGAGCCATCTCGATGGCCCAAGTACTGTGTTTTAAAACATGACATTTAAAGTATCTCCCTGCACGGGCTGTGATTGTAGCCCAGTGGTGGGGTACTTGTCTAGGATGTGTAACACCCTAGACTTAATTCCAGTGCTGCAAACAAAACCAAGCAAGGTAAAGTCAAACAACACAAATGCACTTTACTTTTCCTTGAATTTCTTATTCTTCATTTTAGCTGCTGTGTGGTACTCTGTGATGGGTACACACTTCCACTTACTGCCTCTATTAACGGATGTCTGGGAGATTTCCTTGTTCATTGTGACAGAGCTTCGGTGAGCATCCTTGCTTGCTTCTGTGGACCTATTTTTAAGGAGTCATAATGTATGAATCCTCTGGAAGGACAGCATTATCATGGAATTAGAATGGTCCTTTTGTTGTTCTCTCAGAGTTACCATTTTAATCTATTTCTGGTGTTTCACTTTGCTTAGAAGTTTCAGAACAACGGAGCACAGCAGCAGGAACTGTGACCACCCTTGTGTTGTCCTCGACATTAATGAACTGCTGTCCTGCATTTCTGTTAGGGATTGATGGTTTGGCCTTTTTTGGATTAGGATCAATGTTATTTTTCATTTTAAGGAACGGTCTCTTTGTGTTTGAGTTTATTTAAATGATTTTTATAGATTAACTTCATTACATACTTTTATTTTCTGAATTATTATAGTAGCAACTTTATATTATTTATTTTTGAAGATGAGCATGTTGATACCTAGCCCTGCTCGGCCTGGAGGTCACTAGGTAGAGCTGATCTTGAACCTTTAGTGGCCCTCTTGCCTCCCCTGCCAGGGGCTGGGATTACAGGTGTGTGCCACTCACCTGCAGAAGTGAACTTTTACTGCAGTGGCAACCTTGCAGTTTTGAGTGTATTCTTCTGCTAATTGGCTGCAAAGCTATGTTTGCCTGTGTTTTGTTTAGTGCTTTTTGTACATGTGCGGCATTAATGATGGACTTTTATGAGGCATCTTTATTTAACTCAGAGTGACAGGTTTGTTTATTTTTTTTCTTTTCCTTCCTTAAGAGGACATTACTGAGATAATTTGAATTTAGTGAAATGCACCAACCCTAAGCATACGGCTTGATGGATTTTGGCAAATATGCACACCACAGTATCTACCCTTAAAATCAAGACATAGTACAATGTTTTAGACCCAGGAAGGTCCCTTGTGGCCCTTCCACTCAACCCCATTTCTCTGTGGGGTGAGGAGATGGCTCAGCGGATTAGCATGAGGACCAGAGTTCGGATTCTCAGAAACCGCGTAAAGCTGTGTGCGTGTGCTGGCCCACCCATAATCCCAGCACTTGGGAGTCATCTTGCCCTGGGGCAAGCTGGCTAGCCAAACTAGCAGACATACATGCACCCATACACGTTTGAACACACGTACACACGTGCACACATGTCACTTCCGTATTCCTGCGAAAAGAAACCACTTCTCTGACTTCTGTCACCAGAGATTCATTTTGTCATTCAAGAGCATCATGCAAATGGAGTCTGTTTGCTCTCAGTGATTGGCTTTTTCCATTCCACGTGGCTCTGAGATGTATTCAGAGCATTGTGTCAACAGTCTGTTTAGCTTTGTGAAATGAGCTGATAAGATTTTTCACCTTTTGTAATGCCCTGAAGGGTTTTGTCATGTGGAAATGATTTGCCGTGTGGAAGGCTAAGGATCTCATCTAGGAAATTGCCGGAGGCGGGAGCCATCTGCAAAGTCTCTTACCAGTCTTCCTTTGCATTTCCCTCTGGGACTGGTCCATCCAGGTAGACCATTCACTCTGAAGACAACTTTTGGTGTTTTTCCAGAGAATAATTCATCCCATTGAGGTTTGGAAACTATAAGCATACAACCATGCTGAGTCCTCTCAGAGTGCTTGAATCTATAGTTCCCCTTTTGGCATTCATAACATTTATGCTTCCATTATTGGTAGATGCAGGGTTATTTCCTGAGCTCTGAAATTTACTTAATTCTACTTTTTACTGACTATTATGCTTACTAATCCATAAGATTACTATCAGTGATGCTTATTTTGTGCTTCCCATTGGAACCTAAAGTTATTATTTTTTATCTTTATGCGTGCTTTATGTGTGTATATGAGTGTACATGTGCATTCATGTGTGTGAGGTGGGCATGTGCAAGCCACAGTGCTCATGTTGAGGTCAGAGCCAACCTTGGGTGTTGGTCCTTGCCTTTCACCTTGTTTGAGACAGGGTTTCCCTGTATTCACCACTGTGCACTCCTGACTTGCTGGAGGAGTGCCGAGATCATAGAGGTGTTCTGCGGCCTCCAGTCGTACACGGGTTCTGGGGATCAGAGTTCAGGTGCGTACCCTCTACCCAGCAAGCCATGTCATCAGATTCTAATGTTATTCTAACTGACTTAAAATAAAAATAAAAATGTCAACAGGCTGCCGTTCCTTCTGGAAGCTCTGCTGGAGAATCCTTCTGCTGTCTCTGCGCATGCACATTCGTGTGTGTGTGTGTGTGTGTGTGTGTGTGTGTGTGTGTATGCATGTGTGCATGTGCGTGAGCTCATGTACCCATGTATACATGCCCCTGTGTGTATTCATGTGTGAACAGGTACCCAAGGAGGCCAGAGGTCAACCTCAAGTCCATCCCTCTGGAGACTTGTACCTTGATTTTGAAGCAGGGAGACTTCACTGGGACCTGAGGACACACCCAACTAGGTTAGGGTGACAGGCCAGGAAGCCCCAGAGATCTTCCCTCACACCCCGGCTCTGGGATTGCAAGTGCATGCCACGACACCCACCTTTTATGAGCATTCTGGAGACGGAACTCAGACACCCATCCATGCCTCTGTGTCTCTTACTGGCTGAGAGCTCTCCCAGCCCCGACTCCCTGCCTCGTGGCTCCCAGCTTCCACCTCTGTGCTTGTGGCTCCGGATTCAGTCTCTGCTCTCCAGGGCCTTCCTCTTCACCTTCAGCTACATTTTTCAGCTTCTTTTCTCTGGCTATTTCCATCTTTTATATACTGTTATTTTCTTTTTATAGTTAGTTTTTTAAAAAAATTATCATATAAGGCAATGGGTCCCACGATTACGTTTTCATAACAAACTTTGTGTTGTTGGTCCCTTTGCCTCCCCCCACTCCCCCCACACCCCGGATTGTCCCTTTCCTTCCTTCCTTCCCTAGCTTCACTCAGGCTTCCGTGTCACAAAGTCTCTGTTTCCCTCCTGTCCTGCCTCTTCCCTTAAGACCCGTTTCCCCCATCATGGTCTTCTTTCGAGTTTCACAACTCCCCCCTCCCCCCCAATATACACATTCATAAAAATTAAAGTCTAGAATCCACAAACGGGAGAAAGCATGTGACATTTGCCTTTCCGAGCCCGGGATATGTCACTTAAGATAGCAATTTCCAGGCCCATCCATTTCCCTGTAAATGTCACAGTTTCATTTTTCTTTACGGCTAAATAAAATTCTACCGCATATATATGTACAATGTTTTTTTTTCCCCCTCGTCCACTTATCTGTTGATGGCATCCAGGCTGGTTCCGTTTCTCGGCTAATGTAAATACTGCGGTGAACTCGTTACTATTATCGTATCTGGTGTTTTTGGAGACAGGGTCTTGTTATGCAGCCCATACTGGCCTTGAACTAGAGATCCTCTTGCCCCCCCCTTTCCAAATGCTGGGATTAGGTGTGTGTCCTACCACACCTCACTAGTTTGATTTCTTATTTAAAACATTATTTAAAAAATTAATTATTTTATAATTAAGTTATTATTTTAATTTTTGTTATAAAAACTTGCGAATGAAAACCCACAGTAATCATACTAATAAAATTAAGCTAGTCTCAGAAAGACAAAGACTGTATGCTTCTCTCACACGTGGTTCCTAGACTTTATATGGCTACATAAAATCTTATGTATATGTATGCCATGAAAGAAGAAGTGATATTATCTAGGTGAACAAAGGAGACAGAGAAAGGGGAGAGTGGGGGAGGTGGGGGAAGTATGCTCAGCAGATAGCGTATACTTTCAGGAAAATGTCCTTACGCAACAGTGTACCGTGTACAGTGAATATACACGGTGGAAAGTTAAGAAAACGACGTTATATTTTTAGTTGTTTTGTCTGAATTAGAATTCAGGCTCCTACATATCTTGTAACCCTTTCATTGCTTTTGAGCCTTTGGTGGAACCACACCTTTTGTTCCAAATGTCTCCCATTTAAAAATAAATTAAACAGAGCTGCGGAGATGGCTCAGCAGATAAAGCACTTACTACACACATGAGAGGTTTGGAGTTCAGATCCCTGGAGCCCATGTAAGCACCAGGTGGGCATGGAAAACTGCCTGTGGTTGATTCCAACTTTGGAAGGCTGAGATGGGATCCATGGAGCAAGCTGGCCAGTGAGAGGAGTCATGTCATCAAGCTCTGGGTTTGACTGAGAGAGCCTGCTTCAAAGAACAGGTGGGAGAGTGACTGAGGAGGTCTCTGACCTCATCCTAAAGCCTCCACACACACCTGTGCATGCTTAGAGACAGTAAAGGGGGTCAGGGGGTGCATGCCTCTAATCCCAGCACTCAAGAGGCAGAGGCAAGCTGATCTCTGTGAGTGCAAGGCCAGCCTGGTAACAGAGTGAGTTCCAGGACAGCCAGGGATACAACAGAGAAACCCTCCTTGCTGGGGGGAGGGGAGGAAACAGTAAAGTATGCTCAAAGTTCAAAAAGCTGGAGAGAGGGAGGGGAGACAAGAGCAACACAGATGAGAGTTCCAATGCGCAGATGAGAGGAGCTGAGGAATGACAACCCACATGGAAAACACCAAAGAAATAGTTTAGGAGGAATGTGCAGAAGGACGTGGACCCTGCAGATGCTTAATAAAATGAAGCCACACGTGTGTTCCTTGTGTGTGTGGAGGAATGCATATATGTGTACTTGCAGGTGCATGTGTGTATGTGTGTGCTCAGTATAGGTATCCGGTACCCTGCTCTATCTCTCTCAGCCTCATTCTTCCAAGACAGGGTCTCTCGCTAAGCCTGGGGTTTGCTCTATTTTCCTGCTAGGCTGGTTGGTCAGCAAACCCCAGAGATCTTCTGTCTCCACATCTCCAGTGCTTCGGTTACAGGTGCACACTGCCATGTCTGCTTTTTACATGGGTGCTTGGGATTTGAACTTGGGTTTTCATTCTTGTGCAGCAAGAGCTGTTAGCCACTGAGCCATCCCCCATCCTCCCAAGCTTTGGAAAGAGGGTTTTTTGTTATTGTTGTTTTCCCTCCATAAGGATCATACATCTGAAATTTCTGGCTTTCTTAGAAAAAACTTAAGGTCAAGGCTGTAGAACACAAGTTGACTTGTGGTTTACGTACAGCAAGGCTGCAAAACAAAGACCCCTCACCTGTGTGATAGCAGAACAGGGACATATGTGCCCCCATTTGTCAATAGAGACACAGAAGCCTCCTTTTGAAAGTATTTAGAAGGAAAACTTGCTACTTATTGTCTTAGTTACTTTTCTGTGCCTATAACAAAACTGACTAACGCAACTTATAGAAGGAAGGGTTTATTTGGACGTAGGGTTTCAGAGGGTACCAGTCCATCACCATCACAGCAAGGAGCCATGGCAATGGGCAGGCATGGCTGGAGGAGCAGAAGCTGAGCGCTCACATCTTGATTGGCAGGCACAAAGCAGAGGGCAGACTGGAAACAGCATTAATTCTTAAACTTGTTTTGTTTGTTTTCAGAGACAGGGTTTCTCTGTTGTAGTCCTGGCTGTCCTGGAACTCACTCTGTAGACCAGGCTGGCTTTGAACTCAAAGAGATCCATCTGCCTCTGCCTCATGAGCACTGGGATTAAAGACGTGCGGCACCGCCGCCAGGCTAGTTCTTCAACTTTTAGAGCACATCTCCTTCTTCCATCAAGGCTGATGCTCAAATAGCACTACCAACTGGGGACCAAATGCTCAAATGCCCAAGACTATGGGGGAACATTTCTCCTTTAAACTACCACACTTGTGAAACAAGAAAGGGAGTAGACAACACATTGATTACTTATTATTTTAGTTATTTTTTTGAGTCTCACTGTGTGACCCAGGCTGGCCTTGAACTCATCATCTTCCCACCTCAGCTCCTTGATGACTGTACTGAGTTTGTTTTTGGAGCTAAATCTCTGTCCCCTATGTGATAACATATTTCATTTAGTCTGTGTGTATACCTTTAAGTACAGGTGTGTGTGCACATGCACACGTGAAGACACAGAGGTGGTGGTGAGTGGCTTCTTCAGTTACTCTCTACTTTTTGAGATGAGGTCTCTTACTGAACCCGGAGTTCACTTACTTAGCTAGACTGTCTGGCCAGCCAGCCCTGGAGACCGTCCTGTCTCCACCACCTCAGAGCCGGGACCATGGGAGAGCTCAGCTAAGCTCAACGTTTTCACAGGAGTGCCTGGAACTGAACTGAGCTCCACATGCCCACGCACTGGGTGCTTTTCTGACCTCACCAACTCCCCAGCCCCTCAGTTAATGTTAACAACACCACATGTAAGGCAGACAATGAGGCGCAGAGAGCTTAAATGACCCGTCCAAGTTCACAGAGTTTGCCAAAGCTGGGGTTTAGATGGAAGTCTGGGATTCTTTTGTCCTGTCCTTCACGGTCACCTCAAGGTCACAGGATGGTTGAAGAATGAGATGAAGGTCACGAGGTGTGAGGAGCCAAAGACAAAAGATGATGTGTGCCAGCCGAGTCTGCGCTGGTGTTTAGTGACACTTCCCGAACAGCCACCAGACATTGTCTTCATACCAATCACTTGCCAGACTTGGCCATGTGACCTCCCTTCTTGGCAAAGCAGCTGGCAAGTGTAGCATTTTAAATGGGCATGCTGCTTCCTCGGGTGGTACCAATGTTCTGTTGGGAAGGCAGATTGGAGTAGGCACCCGGGCGTCTCTGTGCAGGTGGGAGCCAAAACAGGCAACATGTGCTTCTCCTTGGCTAACTAGATACTGTTTACATGGATGGCTAAGTCTCCTTTTTATTGGCTTTGGATGCTGTGAATTATTTTCCTGGAACGGAATCAAGCTTTCAATATAATGCATGTATTTAATATTTAAATACCATGAGTTAGCTGGCTTTTTCTCTCCCCAAGTCAGGATTATGAGGATGAAACGAATCTTGTTAAGATCTGACCTGAGTTGCTCTGCTAATAAAAATAAATTAATAGGGGTCCGGGGAGATGGCTCAGTTGGTAAAGCGCTCACTTGACAAGCAGGATGGCACAGGTTTGGTTCTCCAGCGCCTATGAGAAAAGTGTGGTGGTACGCACCTGCAGTACCAGCACCGGGAAGGTGGAGACTGGAGGATCCCAGGAGCTCACTGGCCAGCCAACCCAGGTGAGCTCCCGTGAGCTCCAGGTTCAGTAAGAGACTCTGAATCACAAGATAAGGCAGAGGGCTGGGAAGATGGCTGACTAGGTAAAGTGCTGCCTGTGTAAGTGTGAGAACCTGAGTTTGGGTTCACATTATAGGGTGCAGTGCACACCTGTGATCTCAGCATTGGGAGATGAAGACAGGAGGATGCTGGGGACTTTCTGGGCAGCTAGTCTAGCCAATCAGTGAGCTCTATGTTCAGTGAGAGAATCTGTCTTAAAAAAATAAAAGATGGAGGCAGGAGGTAGTGGTGCAGACCTTTAATCCCAACACTCAGGAGGCAGAGGCAGGAGGATCTCTGTGAGTCTGAGGCCAGCCTGGGCTAAAGAGTGAGTTCCGGGACATCCAGGGTTATAACAGAGAAACCCTGTCTCAAAAAAAAAAAAAAAAAGATGAAGATGGAGAAAGACAGGCAATATCATCCTTTGGCACACACGTCTCTAAACACATGTACATGCACCTACACACATACAAAAGTGATGGCATTTAGTTTTTATTTATCTTTTCTTTTATGTACAGTGGTGTTTTACATGCCTGTATATCTGTGTGAGGGTATCTGATCCCCCGTAACAGGAGTTAGACAATTGTGAGCTGCCATGTGGGTGCTGGGAATTGAACCCAGGTCCTCTAGGAAGAGCAGCCAGGGCTCTTGACCACTGAACCATCTCTCCAGCTCAGCATTTAGCTTTTAAATTGCCTACAAATGATTCCCTGTCATCTTCCAGACTCTTCTGTGCTGCCTTCCTTGGAATCATTTCTCCTTGCTTCTCATTCTCAACCCATCGTTTCCACTGCTGCCACTTCTGGCTGAAACTTCAGCCCACTGAATGCTAAAGAGAACCTCTAGATGAAACAACTCATGCTGCAGAAGGGGAAACTGAGGCCCAGGAAGCCAGAGAACTCTTTGATAAAGTACCGAATCCCTTCTAGCTTTGCCAAAGCTGAGATTTCGATAGAAGTCTGGGATTCTTTTGGCCTGTCCATCATAGTCACTTGCTGTGGAAGTTTATTCTTAGTTATGTTTGAAGTGGTTTTGTGCACTGTTGGGTGAGGGGCTGCCTAGGTCTTCGAGTTTTATACTGTCTGCAGGTGTCGGATTTCTGTGGGGGATGTTTTATTGCTTATGATCTGCACCCGAGGAGTGCTGAATGAATAAAAATACCTGAGCTGAGATGCTCAGGGTTCCACTGTCCAGTACAGTGCTGGCCATGACGGTGGTTCTCTCTGCTGAGGTCTGGCAGAGTTTTCACATATGAGAATGACTCCTTGTCTCTCTTTTGGAGCCCCCACAGCAGCCTAACAACTACAAATGGTGCACCAACATGAGGCAGGGAATCATGCCAGCTAATCCAACATGGAGACAAGGAAGAGGAGAAATAAACTCCAGATCTCACAGAGTAAAGTACACTCAGAGAAGCTACCAGAGGATAGAAATTAAGGTATTAATTGAAGGCTCCTGAAAGAGGAAAGACAAAGGAAACAAGCCTCTATGAAGAGAAAATTGTGAAAATTAAGTGAGAAAGAGGACTCAAAAATGAGATCCACAGAAGAAAGGCCTTTAGAGAAAGACATTTTCATGGTAAAAATAAAAAATTCATCTGGGACCAGGAAAGAAGCAAGGTTTCAACAGCTTTTCCTGATCATGGAGCTGATGCTCCCTTTTGCTGCTAGTGGTAGCCAGGGCACTGGAAATAAAAACCAGACCGAACTGTTCTATAAACTGAGTTTGTTGATGGCGTTTTTGTGTGTGTGAAGCCCAAGGGGGTCTTCTTGTGTTTGAGGTCTATGAAAAAGGGTGTATGTTTCCCCATAGCAGTGGCAAAAAAAGAACGTCAAACTGCCAGAAGGTTTTAACTAGAGATTCTTCCCACTGACCCAGGATATCCTGCTGTTGTGGAAGCCTGGGCTTAGAGCCAAAAAGTCACTTAGTTAAACTAAATATTTTCTTTTTCCTGCAAACCTGATTTCAAGCGGTCCAGACACTGGTGATGGTGATGACAGCTCCATCCACGAGGGAATCCTTCCTACAGACAAGGACTTGTTGTTTTTTGTTTTTTTTTTTAAATTTCTGCAAACCAGACTCTATTTTAAAATCTGGAAAGTGTTTCCTCAGGGTTAGCACACAGAAACTGTCTTTCAGAACTTGCCAAGGATGTATCTCATGCTGGGCTGGCAGCCAAACTTGGTACTATAAGAGTCACCCAGGTGATGGCTGGTTTTGAAGGCATGAAGGGGTCATGGAAAGCAGCTGAGGGTTGGCACTGTGAGAGGCCAGGAAAGTCCATTGGTGAGTATACAGCCTCAGTAGCAGTTGAAGCCAGACTGAATGGGTCATGCAGAGAAGCTGAGGCTTGGCACCATGAAGAGAGGACAACTTTTGGGATTGGTTCTCTCCTTCCACCATGTAAGATCTGGGAATCAAACCCAGGTCATCAGATTTGGTATCAAGTATCATTATACTGATCTGTCTCACTGGCTCTGGACCTAGAACTTTGGGCAGGTAGAAGGAAGCTTTCGCTAGCTTAGAGACTTCAAAGCTACAATCCATAAGTACTACTATTATGGAGCTTCCCCAGTATGCTGGCTAGATTTTTTTCCTTTCAGCTTGACACAAGTTAGAGTCATCTGAGAGGAGGGAGCCTCAACTGAGAAAATGCCACCATAAGATCATGCTCTAGGCAAGCCTGAAAGGCATTTCCTTAATTAGTGACGGATGTAAGATGACCCAGCTCACTTAAGGTGGTGCGCCCCTTGGCTGGTGGTCCTGGGTGGTATAAGAAAGAAGGCTGAGCAAGCTGTGAGGAGCAAGCCAGTAAGCAGCACTCCTCCATGGCTTCTGTTTCAGTGACTGCCTCTAGGTTCCTGCCTTGAATTCCTGCTCTGATGTCCCTCAGTGATGGACTGTTACCTGGAAGTATAAACTAAAAACAACCAAACAAAAATCCTCTTTCCTCCCTGAGTCGTTGTTGGTCATAGTATTTTATGACAGCAAGAAAACCCTACCTAAGACACCCAGCTTGTCTGTGTTATCTGTGTGTGTCATGTTTTCGAATGTGCCCTGAGTTGTCTCCATTGTCAGACTGGGCCAGGGTTGGGGGCCAGTCACAGGGTCTACTCTCTCTCACTCATTAGCAAATCCCTACACCAGGGAGTGACAGAGGGTGTCGGTTGAGTTGAAACCCAGATGGTCCTCCTGCCTCAGCTCCTCAGCTCAATCACCTGCTTCCAGAGGAAGATGGAAGGAGCTCAGGTCATTTTGCAGGGCCAAGAGGTTTTGGGAAGCTTAAATACCCCCCACCATGGTATACAGGATTGTTTGAAGCATTCCATCAGCCGGCCTGTACTTGCCACAGCTTGGGGGCTCGGGCAAGGAGAGCACAATGTTGTCACTTTAATTGCATTGGCATAAATATTTGATATTCAATAAATTAGATCTGGAGCAAGGAAAACATTCTTGCAAATGGATTTTTTACCTGGAGCCCAGCCCCATTAGCAGAGGAGTGGAGGGCAGCCTGCCCCGGGGCCGGTAATTAACTCAAGTGGAGCAGAACTAAGCATTTTTGACAGCCTTCCTGGTCTAGAATTAACTGTCATCTCAGAGGGAAAAAGAAACTGTATTGTCACATTAAGGTTTTTGCAAGGCTCCACTGATACTAGCTGGGCTGGGCTTTGTCTTCCCTTGATGCCCCAAGATGTGTTTTCATCATTAGAGACAAGTTTAAAAGCGACTAATGATGTATTTTATACCCACATACCCGAATCACAGATTTCACCAAAAGAGAAGACATTAGCATGGTAATTCAATTTTTCCCCCTCCCTTTTGGCAGATGTAACGAAACAAGATGCGGTAGATGCCGTTAGAAGTCACAACACTGTGATATTTGAAGATAGCACAGTCTGGGTTTTTTCCTCCTCTCCGTATCAGGACTTGCCTATAATGAGCAATAGCTCAGCTCCTGTCTGTCTTCGCTATCTCCCCCTTTCCCCACCCCCACCCGGCGTTTATGAAAGTAGCAATTGCTTCTGAGAAAAGGAAAACCACTGGAGCTTGAAGCTCTTTCTAGAAGCCACTGATGCCTTGGTCTGTGGAAACCTATACAGTAGAAATTGGAGTTTTGCTGGGTTTCGCCTTGCCGATGTGTATGCAAACAGTTTTGTTTTTATACGGTCAGAGAGCTCTCTGTGAGACAGCCCACCGTGCTGGGTGAGTGCTGTGCAGGAGCTGACTGGAGAGGAAAGGCTGCATGTCTGTGTGTGTGTGGCAGGGGTGAGCTGTGCAGCCGTTTACATGGGTCCCACACACCTGAGTCTCCTGGGTTCTGCCCCTTTCATTACTCAAATTTGGTACCATTTCCCTTCTGAGTCCCTGGATTTTCTCCTTTCTGACTGTCTGGCCCTCACCCTGACCTGGACTCTGGCTTCTGTCTGCTTACTCCCTGTGCCATGAATGTGAAGCTGTGATCCTGCCCCTCATCAGCTTTCTTCCTGGCATCTCAGCAGTGGCCCCTGGCCTTGGCTGCTCATTACAACCTTGGGATCCCATGATGAATGAACTAGAACATGCATCACGGGGTCTAGTCAGCTTGGATGTTCTTTTGGATGACCTCCCCTTTGGGTCCTAAAAACACCAAACTTGGCCACACCCCTTTGTTTCCCTCTCCACCCTCAGCTCTTAACAGTCAACAGCCCAGGTTAACTTCCAGACATCCTCTAAGACCCGCTGACATGTTACATCCTCTTGTGAAGTCTTCCCTAACTCCTGTAGCCTGAATTACGAGTTTTTCCTACCTACCAATATATACATAGATACATACAACTATGCATCCTTCCATCCACCCATCCTTCCTTCCTTCCATCCACTCACACATACACACATACAACCATCCATCCATCCATCCATCCATCCATCCATCCTTCCTTCCATCCACCCACACATACACACATACAACCATCCATCCTTCCATCCATCCATCCATCCATCCTTCCTTCCATCCACCCACACATACATACATATAACCGTCCATCCATCCACCCATCCATCAGTCCATCAATTCATCTACTCATCTCTTCAAGTCCTGAGTGCTTGCAGGTATCTGATCTTGTGTTGGATCATAGAAACAATTTAGCAAATGGAGATTTGAGGAGTGCCTGCATGGCTCAGGGAGACAGGAAAGGCTCTCTAGAGAAAGTGGAATTTGGGAATGATCTGATGGCTGTGAAGGAGGTAGCCATAGAAGAGGTGAGGGCAGTGAAAGGAATAACCTGGGTCTTGGGGAAGGTGGTAGAGGACAGGAAGGAGTGGGCTCTGCTGGCTCCTTGCAGCATGGTATATCTGCAAGCAGAAGTTTCCTAGTGAGTGTTTATTGGTGTAGTGAAAGGCTAAAGAGCTAGTGGGGGGTCTGTGGAGGACAGTGGGGTGAAGAATCGCAGGGTAGATAAAGAAGATGAGGAGTCTTGTGTTTCCCAGAGCACATAGATAAATTGGCAGCCCAAGAGGAAGTAAGTATTCCCATTTCCAAGATGCAGAAAATGGGGCTACAGTTAACTAGTCCATCTAGCAGAGGGTTGTGGAGCTGCGTTGAACCCAGGCAAGTGGCTCTGGGGTACACAGGTTCAATTGCTGAACCATGAAGCCCCGCCCATGTTATGGCTTAACCAGAGCTGGCTGCTCCTATGCAGTCCCTCTTGGCAGCCCACTTCTTGCTTAAGTCCAACTCCTAGGGATGCAGGAGACTGGGTACCAGTGAGAACTGTGGACAGATTTGAATTTGCAATTACATTCAAGAGAGAAGTAGGAAATAGGGACATTTTAAAGGGGGAGTTCAGCATCCTTGGAAGAGTCACGTGAGCCTTCTGCATGGAGGGGATGCAAGGGCCAAGTCAGCAGGCCTGAGTGTTTAGCCTGGGGAGATGTGCAGCCTCGAGCCCCAGTGCCCCCTGTGTCACTGCCGCCCGTGCTCCCAGTCTTTGGGAGCATCTTAGACGCCCTGCCCTCATCTCCACATTTGACTGAGTTGTCTCTTACATGTGGTAAAACGCACAGGTCTAAGCATCCAGTGGCACAACTGGTTTTTAAAACAATAAATATTTCATGTTTTTAGACAATATTGCAAAGGTAGTCTCAAGTTCCCACGTCCTCTACACCTGTTTTCCCCTGATGTTAACATCTCGCATTACCATAATGCTGTTGTCAGATCCAAGACGGGAGCACCAGCGCGGCGCGCGGTTAGGAATAAAGTCCCAGACTGTATTTGGACTTCCGCTTTTCCATGCACGGCTCTCCTGCTCCGGGAACCCAGGGTGCATTCAGCAGTCATGACTTCTCAGCTTCTGCTCTGTGACAGTTCTCTGTCTCCTCCTATTTGTCGTGGTCTTGATAGCTTTTTAGTCAAATGTCTCTCCACTGGGGGTTCACTGGTGTTTTATTTGAGATTAGACTGGGGTTATGGGTAGTGGGAAGGAAACACAGCCGTCAGAGCCACATGAGGTCCACATGACCTCCGCTGGTGGTCTTTAACACGTTTTATTCTTCTGTGTGTGTTCATGTGTATGTAGATGTACATGCGTGTGTTGATGCACATGTATACCGGTTGGTTTTTAATTATCAACTTGAACTGAGTCATCTGGGAAGAAATGATCGCTACTGAGGAGTTGCTGCCATCAGACTGGTCTGTGGACGTGTCTGCGAGACATTCATTTGACTGTTAAAATAGAAGGGCCCCACCCAGTGTGGGCGGTGCCGCCTCTGGGCAGGTGGCGCTGGGCTTATAAGAAAGCGGAGTGAGCATGCGCGGAGCATGAGCCCATGAGCACAAGGTTTCTGATTTAAGCTCCTGCCTTGAGTTTCTGCCCTGGCTGACCTGGAAGTAAAAGATGAAATAAATGTTTTTCTTCCCAAGTTGTGTTTGGCCATGGTGTTTATCTCAGCAACAGAAACCTAACTAGAACTCTGCGCAGATGTGTGAACATGTATATGGTGACCAGAGACAAGCTTGGGGTTGTTCCTCATCACTATCCACTTTAAAGGTGTTTTTGAGATCTTATTTAATTTTCTTTTATATATATGGGTCTTTTGCCTGCATTGAGTATCTTGTGCACCATGCGCATGCAGTGCCTGAAGAGGCCAGAAGAGGGTGCTGAATCCTCTGGAACTGGAGTTACAAATTGCTATTAGCTGCCTCGTGGGTGCTGGGAATTGAACCTTGGTCCTCTTCGGAAGAGCAGCCAGTGCTTTTAACTACTGAGCTATTTCTTCAGCCTCTTGGGTGTTTGTGTGGGGGGGAAAGGTGGGGGGAGGTTTGTTTTGTTTTCTTTTGTTTTTGTTTTTTTGAGACAGGGTCTCACTATGTAGCCTCAGCTGGCTTGGGAGTCTCAGGAATCCTCTTGCTTTTGCCTCCTGAATGCTGGGATTAAAGGTATGCAACACCGTGGCCTGCTCATCTTATTTTTTTGAGACAGGTAGGCTGGCTGACTGGCTAGTGAGCCCTAGGGTTCCATCTATCTGTCTCCTCAGTGCTGGGATTGCAGGAGCATGCACCATATTCAACTTTTCACGTGTGTTCTGGAGGTGGAACTTTGTGCTTGGGGGGCCAGCACTTTAATGGCTGGAACACTCTTTAGCCCCAGTTTGGTTTGGTTTTCCAGACAGTCTTCCTTGCCATTCTCCTGCCTCCCCCTCCCAACACCACGACCAGGGACGGCATTGTCAAAACTACAGACACTTGCATACCATCGCTGAAATCTAGATACAAGAGATTTCCAGTTTTATCCAGAACAATTATAGAATCTTCCGAGATTCCCCACGTGCCCCTCCCCATCCGGTCTCGGCCCCTCCTGCAGATAGTTACTGTGCAGATTTCTGCCCCTCTGAATGGCCTTGATAGTGCTCGTGCTTGAGCTGAGTTCGAGAAGGATCACACAACACCCCCTCCTTCACCTGCTGCTTCCGTTGGGTTTCACCATTTGCACAGCAGAGTGTTTCTGAGATAGCCCTGTTGCCGCTGGCCACAGCATTTTTGGTGTGGATGTTCTGCCCATCCCAGTGCGGGTGGACGTTTGCGCAGGCGCAGCCCTGTCAGGGTTGTTAAGGATGGAGCTGCCTAATACATTCTTCTGTCACTTTCTCCGCGGACATTCTGTGCTTTGGTCTGGAGAGCCCAAGAGGTGGGGGAATGTTCACCTCCTCTCCTCAGCTCTCCCTCCTGAACACTTTCTAAAAATACCTGCACTCGCTCTCTCTCTCTCTGCAAATGGATGAGGGAAGAATAAAAGCCTCTAAGAGGAGCAGAGGAGAAAGCTCTTCCTGGGACTGAACATTTTGTGCATCAGCGAATCTCAGCTCAAGCCCCCGGATGGTTCTCAAATGTTCCCACTTGGATCCGTCAGCTCCTCGTGCCCATTTTGTCACTCTTACTGGTCCGAGCTCCTCCGTTCTGCGCTGGTGACCACCTCCAGCCCCTAATCCATGCATTGGCAAGGCCTTTCCAAAGCGCTAGCCGACCCCCAGCCATAGGCCATCAAGGCCCCACAAGCTTGCTCCTCCCACAGGAGAAACCCTCAAGCCCTCACTGCGGACCTGCCCACCTGCCTGCCTCATCCTCCACACCCCCAAACTCTTTCTTCCCAGTTTAGTTGCTGCATCGACGACTATTTCCTCTGCCAAGAAGATCTGTGTGGCACACTCTGGTTCTCTGGGACTCTGTTCTGTGTTCCCTCTGTGGAGGACTTCCCTGACCACCGTCAAGTATCAGTTCCTCCTCCTTCCCCTCCCGCTGCCTTCTGTCCTTATGGGTATGCCTTTGCTGAACATTTCATATATGTAGCATTATACAGTATGTGGTGTTTTTGTCTGTGGCTTGCTCCTCTGCCTCCTTCTGTCCTGCTCTCTCTCCTTCCTTTATCCTTTATTCCTTCTCTCTTTCTTTCATATATATATACATACAAATGTATACACATATACATACATATATATATGCATATATATGTATGTATGTGTGTGTGTATATATATGGTATATATACATTTGGCAAATATGTATATATATATACCTATATATACATACACACACACACACACACACACACACACATATATATACCAAAATGCTTTCAGAGCCCAACCAAGGCATAGTTCAATACCTGTTCCTTTCTGCAGTTGATAATATTCTTTCGCATGGCTGTAATACACTTCACTCATTAAGAAATAGCTTTACCCTCTGACTCTCATGAGCTTGCTGTTTGGGATATTTTCATGTTTGTTTTTGATTCTCCTGGCTGTGTACACAGGATGAAGCTACTTAGTCACACAGCAGTTCTGTGTTTAGCTTTCCGAGCAACTGCCAAAGCGCCTTACAAAGCAGGTGCGCGATCGAGTCTCCATTTGTGCTCCCATTGCCGCATCCTTGTCAACACATCCTGGTTTTAGCAACCTCAGTGGGGGAGGCCATTTCTCATTGAGGGATTGGTTTATGTTTCCCTAGTGACTAATGGTGCTGAGCATTTTTTTCAAACATGCTTCTTGGCCATTGGAGAAATGCTCATCAAATCCTGTGTTCATTTTAAAATTGGACTACTGACCTTTTTATTTTTAAGCTATGAAGCATTTATGTATTCTAAAGGTATGTCCCTAGCAGACACATGACTTACAAATACCTTCTCCTACTCTAAGGACTGTGTTGTTCTGTTTCTTTTAGGTGACAACTCTTAAAGAATTCTAAATCTTTCTGAAGTCCAGTTTTATTTATTTACTTATCTTAATTGACTTTTTTTTCATATAATATATTCTGATTATGCTTTCCCCTCCCCCAACTCCTCCCAGATCCTCCCCACCTCTCCACCCATTCAACAACACAGCCTTCCTTCTCTCTTCCTTTAAACAACAAAAACAAAACAAAACCAAGAAACACACAACTCCCACAAGAACACAAAAATGGAAAATAATATATACAAGCAAAAGACCAATAAGATAAAAAAAAAAACAAAGCAAAATGTGAATTCTAATTTTTAAAACAAATTTACTGCACGTGCAGTTGATGTTCTTTCTTTCTAAAAGAAGATTTATTTTAAAACTTTATTTCTGTATGTGTCTATGTGTTCTGTATGTGCATGTACGGCACTGTACCGCCTACAGAAGCTAGGGTAGGGGTGGGGGTGGGGTGGGGGTGGGGAGAAGGCTTCAGCTTTCCTAGAGCTGGAGTTACAGGTGGTTGTGAACTTGTGTTGTGGGACTTAGGTCTTCCAGAAGAGCAGCTCCTAACTGTTTTGATGTTTCTAGTCAAGGTTACACAGATGTATGCTTAACTTTCTTCTTAGTTTAATTTATAGCTCATATCCACTTCAAATTAGTTTTGTTAGCATAGAAAAGTAGGGGCTTAGCTTCTTTCTTTCGTTGGTGGATATCGAACGACCCAACCCATTTTTCTTAAAAAAGATGATTTTCAGGCTGGTGAGATGGCCTGGAGGTAAAGGCTCTCACCACCAGGCCGGATGACCTGAATCTGATACCCAGGGATCACGTGATGGAAGGGCAGAACCAACTCCTCCTAGTTGTCGTGTGACCTTAAGTGTACACACTTGTACACTATGGCATCGTACACACACTAAACAAGCAAACAAACAAATAAAATGCAATAAGCATCCCAGCACTGATGTTGGTTAGTTCACAACTATTTATAACTACAGCTCCAGGGGATCCAATGTCCTCTTTGGGACTCCACAAGGCAGAGAGAGAGAGAGAGAGAGAGAGAGAGAGAGAGAGAGAGAGAGAGAGAGAGAGAGGGAGATGGAGGGAGAATGATAAATAAATAAAGGTTAGTCTTGTGATAACTTTCCAGGGATAGCCAGGTAGGTTAAGTCATGGCAGTTTTCTAAGAATGGAGCTTTGTGAGAGCCCCAGCCTGCTCCAGCCTCTCCAGTGCCTGCTGCTCTCATTGAAACTCAAGTTTTTAAAAGATAAATACAGGGACTGGGGAGATGGGTCAGTTGCAAGCAGGAAGACCTGAGTTCAGATTCCCCAGCGCATATATAAAAAGCCAGACATCACCAGGCGGTGGTGCTGTACACCTTTAATCCCAGCACTTGAGAGTCAGAGACAGGCAGATCAAGGCCAACCTGGTCTAGAGTGAGTTTCAGGACAGCCAGGGTTACAACAGAGAAATCCTGTTTCAAAAAAGCAAAACAAAACAAAAAAAAAAAACAAAACAACTCAAAACAAAACAAAACAGAAAGTCAGACACGGTGGTATGCACCTGCAACCCCAGTTCTTAGTGTCAGAGTGGGAGACAGAGATGGACAGATCCCTGGAGCTCCTTGGCTGGCCAGCCAGTCTTGCTGACTCAGCAAGCTCCAGGCTCAGTGAGAGACCCTGTCTCAAAAAAAATAAAGGAACAATAGAGGAAGATTCCCAATGTTGACCTCTGAGCACATACACATACATCCACACATGTGTACACGTAACTGCATAGACATGCACACTGCACACACGAATGCACACACACACACACACACACACACACACACACAGCACAACTCAGATTGATGAAACTTAATTTCTAGAGTTATGAAGCATTTGATTCTGATAATCTTAACCAGTGTTGCCCTTGATTTTATGGAGGAAATGTTTTTTGAAGATTTTTTACTCTGCCACTTTTTGATGGTGCCATTGCTTTGTAGACAAGTTTAAGCATTTCCATCTCTTTTTCACCTTCCCTCCCCTGCCCTTTCTTCCCCTCCTCTCCTCTCCCCTTCCTTTTCCTTTCCTTCTTTAACCCTCCCCCCACCCACTGTCTCACTCCCTTCTTCCTCTCTCACTCTTTTCTTTCTTTCCCAGTTTTTAAGACAGAGTCTCACCCTGTACCCCAGGATGTGAGGCATTCTCTCTTTATTGCAGGGGTCATAGTGTATTTATAGGGTGCAGGCAGGGGAGGTCATTGATACCCAGGGAGGGGATCCATTGGTTAAGACAAGGATTCTGGAGTAGCTTCACAAGTGGAGCTCAAGTCTAAGCGTCAAGGTCCTGCAAGGGCGCCTTGTCAGTAAATGGACTCATCCCTGTGCTTCCAGCTACAGTGTGGATAAGCACAACCAACTACAGTGCAGGAAGCCACCTTCCTTTGCTAATGACCTTCTGGGTAGCAGGCAATATTTAATATTTAGCTGGGTTCTGGCCAGGGCTAAAAAGTGAGGAGCACCCAAACTCCTACTGCTCTCAGATGAGAAAATCCAGGGTTCAAGGCCAGCTTCAACTCACTCTCAGCTCTAGGACAGCCCCACAGCAATCCCCCTGTCTTAATTTCTTTGGTGCTGACATCACAGGCATGAGCCACTACGCCTGGTTTAGCACCTTCCTCTTGGGGACACCTCTTATAATTTTTATGCCTTTGTTAATAGTCCTCAGCCAAATGCTGCCATGAATTAATCTGAAGATGCACAAACCTGGATTTGTTGACTCCTTGCAGTAAGCCTGGGGCTCACCACAGAGACAAAGGACTTGCTAGATGAGCCTGCATGGGGAAAACCGTAACAAACCACAAAATAGACAAACATCAGGGTCCTGAACAAGCCCTCAGAGACAGTGAGGGGGTGCGGTCTGTGGACAGGTAGCCGCTGCCGCCTCCAAAGCGAAGAAATAACTCTCTTCTGTGATAAGCCGTATGGTTCAGTCTTTGAGGATTTTTTTATTTGTTTCTTTTTGTTTTTGATAGATAGGTCTCAGATTTACTCTGTAGCCAATGATGTCTTTAAACTTCTGGTCCTCCTGCCTCCATCTCTGAGTTACAGGTGTGTACCTGGAGTTACAGGTGTGACCCACTATGCCTGGTTTACCTGGCATTGGGAATGAACCCAGGACTTTGTGCATGTTAGGTGAGGACTTGCTGAGCTATAGCCCCAGCCTTGATTTATGATCAACTCAAGTGGGCAGAGGCACAGGCATGTTTTAAATTTTTTAAATATTTTTTTACATTTATTTATTTATTCATTTGTGTGTGTTGGCACACGCACACCACGGCAAGGGTGTGGAGATCAGAGGACAACCTACAGGTGTGATTGTCTCCCCTTACCATGTGGTTTCTGTAGACTGAACTCGAGTTATCAAACCTGGTGGATAGTACCCTTACTCAATGGGCCAGAAAGGTGGCCCAGACCCATTGACTCTACTTCCCCTCAAGCTGGGGTGTGCACAGGATTTAGGGAGCGTGTCCTCTCTCTCCCTCACTGTTTCTGATGAAGGGAAAGTGCCAGAGCCTTTGGAATATATGGAGTCTGGACCGCGAGTACTGCTCAGTAGTGGAAAGTCTTCTGAGCTATGCAGTCAGCCCCTGCTCGTATTTGGGTAAGAGCAGCTTGGGATCAATTATGGATGAGGCTCTGTGGGAGAGGAGTAAGTGGGCTGTTGTCTACTTTGAAAAATTAATGGGAGCTGATTAATACAGAGCACAGACCCTTCTTCCTCAGCACAGAGAAGCTGCGGTTGGTCTCTGCAGGAGCTCGGGGTGCGGGCAGCCCCTGCGTGACTGTGTGCTGTGGGGCTCTAGTCCAGACTCTTCTGGAGAGATCTGCCCTGTTGATCCACACGGATGCTGAAGCCCACCAAATCTGAGTGGTTTGCCCAAACAGGAATGAGAGGGAGAATGGTCACTTATTACTATTTTTAATTTAAAACCTTTGATATGAAAACTAAAGCATTTACACAAGTTGATAATATAATTCTAATGTAACTTTTCATTTTAAAACATTTATTTTTTTTTTAGACAAAGTCTCATGCAATCCAGGCTGGCCTCCAAGGCTGTCCTTGAACTTCTGAAACCCCCAAAGTGTTGAGATTGTAGGCATATACCACCATAACTAGCTTTAGATAGTTTCTTTGTGCAAGAGCTGAGAACCCCTATTTACTCCCCAGTCTGAGCCCAGCCTTGGATATGGAGATAGATAGCTGAAAGCCCAGGTAGCTGGGGAGCCACACTTTTTGAGATAGAGATACCTTCAGTCACCATAGGATCATGACATTCAGCAAAAAGCCAATTCCCAGCCCATCTAGTTCCGACTTGCTGGCAAGAAACCCTCAGAAACGCTTCATCTGGTCAGCTGACCTCTCTTGTGTGTTTCCAGGGACAGAGAACTCATTACCACAGAGGGAGCCTCCATTGCTTGGAAGCTCTGTTCACACTGAACAGCACTGGAGAGACTCCTGTGATGGGAAGGACTCAGGCTGGAGAGGAGATGGCTGGGTAGGCGTTGCAGTTGTTAAGCAAACCCCTTCCATCCCCAGTAGGAAGAAGGGCTTGTGCCTGCTTCCCCTGTGCATGTATGTATACACATATACATATATGTCTGTGGATATGTGGGCTTATGTACAAGTAGGTGCCTGCCTCTCTCTCTCTCTCTGTGTGTGTGTGCATGAATATACCTATGGAGGTCATAGGTCAGCACCAGGTGTCTCCTTCCATTGCTTTTAACTTTAGTTTCTGTGGCAGGGACTTTCACTAAACCTGGAACTCACTAGTTTGACTAGACTGGCCAGCTAGTGATCTCTAGGGATCCTCCTGTCTCCTCCTTGTCAGTGCTGGCTTTTTACATGGAGTGCTGGGAAGCCAAAGTCAGGCCTTCGTACTTATCCCTGGTGTAGATCAAACCTGGGGCCTTGCCCATGTTTGGTAAGTGCTTTAGTGCTAAGCCCATGCTAAGTAAGTACTCTACTACTGAGCCCAATCCCAGTCTTCAGATTTTTTTCTAACGTGTCCCACTTTTCTCTAGGAGCTCACTTCAAGATGTTGGAGAAACTGAGGTCCTGCTCAGGTGTGGACATCTTTATCCCTGTGATGTTCATCCCAGCTTTCCAGCTGACTGGTTTCCTCTGAAGTGCCCTACTGGGTCTGACTCTGTCCACAAAGCCTGACCCCAGTACCTGTCTCCCAAGCAACCCTCCATTCACAGGCTGTTGCAGCTAGATCATTGTGCGAGGCTCTCCCATTCTGTGATGTCAACCCATCTAACACAGTTATCCTGTGACTTCGGACAGAATTTGAAACTGTGCAATCCATGAGGCTTTGTCTTGTGTCTCAATCAACTTTCCAAAGAGCAGGACCGCATGTCAGGAAGCACATGAAGGAGAAGGTGGGATCCTTCCTCTCAACTTCAGCTGGGTGATTGAGGGCAAGCTGGGGCTCAGGCAGCCTTTTTGGTTTGGAGGTGACTAATCTGGCTCTGGCCTGAGAATAATTCCAGGCTGGCTGGCTGGCTGGCTGGCTGGCCGGTCTGTTTCCATGGCAACGGTTGTTATTGGTAACTGAATAAGCATCTCCGAGAACAGCTCTGGAGTTGATGGTTTTCCCTTCTAGTCGGAATTGAGAGGAGCCAGGCTCCTGCTGCCGCTCCTCCACGCACTCACTGCTGCAGTGCCCGGCAAGCCACCTTTCCATCCCTCTTCTGAATTCCGCCTCCACAGAAGGAGGCTCAGGGTGACTTGCTCTCTGTTTTCTGGTGTCTTCAGGGATGCTGAGGAACACAGTCAGGGCTATCTAGCTAGCAAGCCCCAGAACGTGAACCCTGACTTGTCTGATCCCGAATTCTTTGCTGTGTTGCTGGCCTGCCTCTGTCCTTTTCCTCTGAGAACACACAGGAGCCATATCAGACCCTCCCTGGTGATGCTGTCAGTTTAATTATGTGCGGGAACACTTAGCATCATTCCACAGTGACTCTCACGCCAGAGGCTGTGTTACAAATGGGAGGTCAGGGGACTCCCTCAGATGCTGTGGCCACATAATTATCAGGGAAGCAGGGGCACAGAGGCCTGCTGGCCAGGTACTGTCTCAAACTCCTTGTCCCTGCTGCTCTTCCCTCCCAGAGGAGTGGGCCTGTGAGCTGGAATGGACCCAGGCTGTGCCTGTGGAAGGCCTCTGGCCATGGTGCTAACTCCCTTCCTCCCTCCCTTCTTCCCTCCCTCATTCCCTCCCTTTCTCCCTCCCTCTCTTCTTCTCTCCTTCCCTCCCTCCCTCCCTCTCTCCCTCTTTTCTTCCCTCCCTCCCTCTCTTCTCTCTCCTTCCCTCCCTCCCTCCCTCTCTCCCTCTTTTCTTCCCTCCCTCTCTCCCTCTTTTCTTCCCTCCCTCCCTCCCTCTCTCCCTCTTTTCTTCCCTCCCTCCCTCTCTCTCCTCCTCCCTTCCTCTCTCTCTTCCTCCTTCCCTCCCTTTTTTCCTCCCTCCCTCTCTTCCTCTCCTTCATTCCCTCCGTCCCTCTCTCCCTCTTTTCTTCCCTCCCTCCCTCTCTCCCTCCTCTCTTCCTCTCTCTCTTCCTCCTTCCCTCCCTTTATTCCTCCCTCCCTCTCTTCCTCTCTCCTTCCTTCCCTCCGTCCCTCTCTCCCTCTTTTCTTCCCTCCCTCCCTCTCTCCCTCCTCCCTTCCTCTCTCTTCCTCCTTCCCTCCCTTTATTCCTCCCTCCCTCTCTTCCTCTCTCCTTCCTTCCCTCCGTCCCTCTCTCCCTCTTTTCTTCCCTCCCTCCCTCTCTCCCTCCTCCCTTCCTCTCTCCCTCCCTCCTTCCCTCCCTTTATTCCTCCCTCCATCTCTCTTTCCTTTTCCTTGCTCCTCTTGCTCTGAAGAATCATCCAGGCTTGGTTTCCCTTGTCGCCTTGTCTGGGTGAACCCCGCTGGAGTCGCTTCTGTCAGGTTCAGAACTGACGCTGCTGAGCTGTGGAGTGTGACTGCCAAACGCAGATGCTTTGGTTCCTGAAGGTCCTGTGACGGAACCGGAGAAGCCAGCGTGGTGGTGGCTGACCCCATGCGCCACCTGCATTCAACTGTAGTACGCCTCTTAGGACGGGCCTTCATCTGGACCTCTCTCAATGGTTTCTGGTGAAACTGCGTATCCTAGGCTCTGGGACCCTGTGGGGCTCTCCTCTGACTCTTGGCTGTTTCTTCATGTCTCTGTTGTGCTTCCTCCTGCCCTTGGCTGATGGTTAGGGTGGCTCAGAGCTCGATCCCAGGTGACACCATCCACTGCACCTTGCCTCGGTTCCTACCTAGTCTGCAGCAACTCGGCGAGAACTCACCAGCTCATGCCTCTGCTCCAGGCTGTGGACCTGTGTCACTAGGGACCTTGCCATGCTCCCAGATGACCCCAAGGCATCTAGAACCCACCCGGCTCATCCTCATGACTCCACAGATTCCTGTGTTAAAGCATCGCTCCTCAGTGTAGTGCTAGTGGCCTCCCGAGACCTTTATACAGCAGGGCCTGGAGGGAGGTCTTGAAGTCATTGGAGGCGTGTCCTCGACGGAGATCACGGGACTCTGGCCCTGTTCTTTGTCTCTCTTCTTGGCCATGGGTGAATGGCTTTTTATTATAACACGGAAGATGGTGTTTTGCTTCATTGCATTCCACAGAACATTGGGACCAACTGATCATGGCCTGGACCTCCCAAAACTTGGAGTCAAAACAACCATTTTCTCTCTATAAGTCAATTACCTGGTGTTTGGTTATAGTGACAGAAAGCTGGCTCACCACACCTTCTCTCGTGCTCTCTCTCATTTCCTACCAAAGAAGGGGGACACAGAGCTGCCCTCCCGGTGGTCAAGGCAGGCATGGGGGTGGTTCTTCACACTTGGTCTTCCTCACCTCTTCATCAGATTCCTTGCCAATGCCACAGCCTTAGAAAGGCCGTATCTTTGCACCCATTGCTTTAATCTGCATGTAGCAGGTGCTTGCCTGGAACTGCCCTGCACCCTTTGTAGGGTCCCTGCCTCTACTCCACCCCAGGCCTACACTAGTTAGAATGTCTTTACAATCCAGATGCAACCCTTCTGCTCCTACTTACCACCTCTCGCATGTCCCCCTGCTCCCACGGGAAAGGACTGTGGTGGTTTAAGATACGGCTTCAGATGTGTCCACTGATTTGAATTTAGATGGTAACTATTTCAATTCAGATACCAGGGCAGAAGTGACCCTGTGTGACACCTGAGGCTGAGTCATACGAAGTCATCTTCTGACTTCAAACCTTACAGGGCTTTCCTGACGAAACTCCCTCCAGTGGATCAGATAGGAGGGAAGGCCCTGGCTGTGTGGGTTTCAGGTGGGGTACTATCTAGGTAGAACCAGAGTCTCTTTGGGTAAGGGGTGTGGTGTGAGGGCAGGCAAAGCCCTTCATGGGATCACTAGTCCTCTGTTCTTATACAGGTGTTGAATAGGTGTCCAGCTGAAGCCTACCTACCTCTACAGGTCTATATGTAGCAGCAGCTGAAGGTCAGCCGGGATGGTGGGGATGGGGGTAGGGTGGTTGGGGTGGGGTGGGGTGGTGCTCACAGATGCCTCTGTAATCCAGAGAAACACTGAAGAAAGGGATTATGATGGCCCATTCGATAAGAAAGTTTTAAAAACAAACAAACAACAACAAATGGCAGTCTCCACACATTCAATTCCTAACCCTCTGGAAAGGATCTTTAGCCATCTAATTGACACATTTCAAGAGACACACTGACTAGTTAGACATCAATTGACACCCTTATTAAATATCAATTAACACATTCCCTAACTTGATATTTAATTAGCTTGCCGGAGCTGTTCTTTTAAGAGCCAATTAAACACCTTGCATGCTGATTCCACTGTTAAGCAGTCACCCATAAATCCTTGCCGTAAGTCTTTCTGAGCAGGTTTCCAAACACACGCCAGGACCGATAGCCAGAAATTTAAGATCAATCATTACATGTCTAACAAACTGTCTTCCCAGCCATTATTATGAATAAAAGGCACAAACAGTTCTTGCACTGTGGTTAACTATATTTCCTGATTGTAGAAGCTGTCGAGTCAAACAATCCAGACCCCTGCCTCCAGGCAGAGTTGTGATTTATTTCACTGTGGTAAAATGCATACAAGTTAAAATCCACAGTAGAGGACACCATGAGGTCACTGGGACAGATCCACAGAGAGAGATTGTGATGGTCCGTGGGCCGTGGCTAAATGAAGTGGAGCAATTCACTGAAGAGGAAGCTTACATAGGGATACCTTTTTTCTCCTGCTATCCAAGGGTGTCTTGTGGACTAAGCTAGACTAACTTCAGACCGTAGCTGAGGCTAGCCTCTGTATATTATAGGGTTCATATGCTAAAGAATCTTGACTTACCAAAGCCTCAGTCATGGGGAGCAGTTCCTGGAGGTGGTAAGTTCCTTGTCACCAAAAGGGTGTAGGGAGAGGCTAAAAGGCCATTTAACTGGGCCACTCCACCGGGAAGTAGGATCAGGTTCACAGGAAATCCATGCCTAGGGGCTTGCACTCACTATTCCTTCGGACTGGAAGGTTTGGATAAACCCATTCACTATGGGGTCTCAATGTTGCCATCACGTCCTCAGAGACACCCTGATCACTCACTCAGGGTAAGGTTCATCGAATCCCACCCACAGCCTCAGATTTGGAGACCTGGTGAAGCTCTTCAGAGGACTCGTCTCTGTGATTTGTAATTACTTAGTTACTTCTTTGATGACTGTATTCCTCAAAAGACTATAGCACAGGAGGGTAGAGCACAAGCTCCATGTTCTGTATCTGTAACTCTGGTGCATAGCACACAGCAGGCCCTCAATAAGCCTGTCTTGAGTTGATGAACGGATAGATGGATGGATGGATAGATGGATGGATAGAGAGTAAGTGTTGGGTGGATGAGAGACTAGAAAGATGGATGAAGAGACAGAAGGATGGAAACATGGGTTGATGAATACAGAGATAACGTTAGAAGGGTGGTGGGTGGATGAAAGGGTAGATGATCGATGGATAGATAATTAAATGATGGGTGAATGAGTAACTGGATGAATTGGATGTTTGAAGGACTGACAGTATATTAGGGTTATCTGGAGAAACAGGACCAAGAGAATGAATACATGTTAAAGAGGGTTCGTGAGGCTGGCTGACATGCTGTGGTCTGGGTAGTCTAACAAGGGCTGTCTCGCTCAAGAGGCTGAGAGCCAGATAAGTTGCTTAGTGCACAGGCTGATTTTCTCAGCGGTGTGAATCTTCCACTGAAGGCTTGGAGGATTCCTGGAGAATCCTGGTCTTCATTCCGTGTTGGAAACCTGAGGAAGCCGGGTTCTGATATCCGTGAAGGGATACAGCAGTGGTGGTAATGACAGGTAGATTAATTTGCCAACAGCAGTGAATGTAAGCAAGAGAACTTCCTTCTTCTAATTCCTTTTACCTGAGCTGCCCACAATTAGTATGGGTTTTTTCACTTTTGTTGTTGTTTTGTTCTGTTTTGAGACATGGTCTCACTGTGTAACCCTGGTGGATCTAGAACTTGCTATGTAGGCCAGGCTGTCCTCAAATTCACAGAGGTCCGCCTGCCTCTGCCTCTCCAGTGCTGGGATCAAAGGCGTGCGCCATGAGGCCTGACTCTTTTCCTGCTTTTCAGACTGGTCAAGGAATTCCTCACAGGTGTGTCCAGCAGACTGCCTGTCAGTTGACTCCAGATCCAGTCAAGCCGAAAACCAAGATTAGCCATCATGGATGGGCAGACAGACAGAAGGGTGGAGATACGGACTGGTGGATAGGAAGATGATGGATGGATGGAAAGATGACAGATGGAGAGGTAAATGATGGGGTGGATGGCTCACATGTAGATTCTGGGCAGAGCGCTGAGCTGTGCTTTTCTGCAGTGTCTGAGGATAGGGCTGTGAACGCTCCTCAGGGAGTCACTGTCCTAAATGGATTAGGAGTTAAATCTAAGAGGAGTGCCTTATGATTTAACACCAGAATTATCTGATAAACTGATGAAGAGGAACCTCTTCTGGGGGTGAAGGGAGTTCACTTGAATATATCTTAATGCAGCCTTTCAGCACATAATCAGCCAATGAGAAGGGACTTTTTATGTACAAATGTACTCTGAAGGGTCCTCTGTGGATGTCACAGGGTCATAGCCAGCTTTCTTTGGACCTCGGTCCAAAGACCTCTGAGACAGACTCACAGACTTAATTAACTTGTTGATACTGACCTCCATACCAGACCCACTGAATAAAACCTGAGAAATGGCACCCAGGATGGGACATTTCAGAATTCTCTTGTCAGACCTTAGGCACGTTAAAAACCAGATGATAAAACTGAGGCCAGGCAATCAACAGCCTGTCCAGGGCTTCACAGAGACACTGCAGCTGAGCTCACCTGAACGCTGTCTGAGGATTCAGGGTTAAAATACCCACAGTGCTCCCAAACCTAACCTATATTTAACAGTCCTCATTTTGTATGAATAGTGTCCATTAAATAATTAACGTTCCTCAAAATAATCAGGGCTCTCTTATGCCTTTTTATTCCTAGGACATCAAACCCTTTCAGATCATAATTAATTAAGACTCTTGATGTCCCGAAGAGGTAGCCAGACACCTGCAGGAACTTTGTAATTGGTTCTGAATCCTGAGGCAGCCTGCATTTCAGAGTCTGCCTATCCCAGGGCTGCTGAGGCAGTGGGGGGAGGGGCGCAGCAGGAGAGATACAGGCTCGGGCCCCCCCGGGCTGCTGCCACCAGCCACGTACCACCCATGTGCACACTTTTCTGTTCACTGTCACACCTCTGCTACCTGACCTTGTGAGGGATAGAATCGTCTCCCTGTGCACGTGGAAAACATTAGTAGCTCTGACACCAAGCTGTCTCTTTAGAACTGTGCCAATGGTGGCAGATCCATGTAATAAAATCCATAACGTTCCCACACACTGGGGGCATGATGGCAGTTTGTCCTGGGCTTACTCTGAGAGAGGGTCTCACTATAGATTCTAGGCTATACTAAAACTTGTGATCCCCTGCTTCACCTCCCAACGGCTGGGGTCACAGGCGTGTGCCGCTGTATACAGCTCTGAGTTGCTTTAAAAACACACTTTGCTCACGGTTTGGGCAGCTCTTAGCCAGTGTTGCTGATGTGTTCGAACCAGTTTATCTGGGGTGGCCAGTAGGGAACTGCGGGTCTACTGACCCAGCATTTGAGGTATGGCTGAGGCCAAGCTCTGGAGAAGTCAAGGTGTTCAGTTGTTGGTTTTGTTTGCTTGTTTTTTGTTTTTTATTTTGAATTATATTTTATTATTTTATTCTCTTTCTCTCCTCACCCCTCCCGCGTGTGTGTGTGAGTGTGTGTGTGTGTGTGTGTGTGTGTGTGTGTGTGTATCATGCTGCACCTGTGGAGGTCAGAGGACAACTTGCATAATCCTTTCCTTCCACCATGTGGGTCCAGGGTAGAAAAGTCAGATCATCAGACTTGATGGCAAAGTGCCTTTACCCACTGAGACATCTTTCTGGCCCCTACTGTTTTGATTTTGTTTTGTCTTGATACAGAGCCCGTGATCCTCCTACCTCAGCATTCTGAGAGCTAGGATAACAGTGTGCATCGTGGGCCACCACGCCCAGCAGTGAGTTACTTATTTATAAGTAACTCCTCTTCACACCCCTCAAAGCCTTCACGATGACCCTCCAACCACCCCTGTCATTCATTAGGTCAACAACCATTCACTGAGCACCTACTATGTGCACTCTGCAATCTAAGGCACTGGAACCTTAGTGGTGACATACAATCAGAAACAAATTAATGAGTGACCTTCTGTCACTCCTGTGATGTGACCCAGGGGGTTTTGGGGGCGTTGTTAGGCAAAGGTGTCCAGAGAAGACCTCTCTGAGGGGCACCATTTAGGTTGTTTGAATATGAGGAAGGCATGTACTAAGGTTCAGAGGAGAGAAAGGCTTGCTGTGAGGCTGGAACTGAATACCTATGTTCATGATTGAGGGTACTGGATGTTGGGAAGGTTTTTTATTTTAAAATTGTTGGAATAGATGGAAAGAGAATAGAGAGAGAAGAAAGATGGAGAAGGGAAGTTCTTTGTGATGGTCCGGGGACCACACAATGCCAAAGAGAGAAACCTCCCTGTAGAGGCGGTGCAGTCCTGAAGGGAGAATATCCCAACAGGACTGATGAGTTGCTCAGCCCAGCAGAGCTGAGGTGAAGTGTCCAGCTCTGCCTCACCTCGCCTCCTGGAGATGATGCAGTCCTAAAGGGAGAGTACCCCAAAAAGACCGAGGAGCTTTTGGCCAGGTGTCCCCAAGGCTGCAGCACTGTAGGGAAATATCCCAGGCGAGCTGTTCTTTCTTCTGTCTGATGATCTCAGCAGGCCAGTGACTGCTTCTGCTCCGAAGAGAAACAGTGAAAACTGAGTGTTGCTCAGTCCTTTTCAAAGGGTTCTGGAGGGGGTGGAGCTATCAACATGGCTTGCGATTGGTGGAGTTTCTTTGGACTGTGATTGGTGGAATTCTCAGTCCACAGAGGGTTGAGGGGCCCAACTCAGGGTCATTTGTGTTTGTTGGGACCCTTTCTGTGCTGTACTGTCAGGTTGGGGAACCCCTCAGCCAGATGGGAGTGGGGTCCCTGATAGTCCCAGGGGGGAGCTTTCTTATGAGGGGTTTCAAGTGCCATAGCTCCCCAGCCTTGCAGAGCTAGACTCCCCCAAAAGGGAAATATGCTGGCTCCTCAGTGGTCTTTGGCACCATTTGGGGTTCCTGGTGGGCATAAGGAATGGTGGCTAGGCCCCCAGAGTCCCCAGCAGGGTGGTGAGGGAGGCAAGCATTAGTCTTGAATAGCAGTTGGACAGCAGGAGGGGCTAGATTTGTTGGTAAAGTCAACTTTGCTTCCTGGAAGAAACACAGATGGCTGTGAGGGTCCATCTTGGAGGTGGGGGGTGTCAGCCAGGAGTGCTGATGGCTATGAGGTTCCATCTGGGAGGGGAGGGGTCATCCAGGAGCAAGCACAGTCCTCAATCAGGTCCTCCTTCCATTTGACAGTTAACCAGCTGGGGGATGGGCCTGGCAAGGGGGCGGAGCTAAGGCAGAGCTTCCTTCACAGGGCTGTGGAGGCTGATCATAGATGAATGTAGAAAGTCATGTCAGAGCTTCTCACAGAAAGTGGGAGTCCCTTGCTGTAGACTTGAGGGGTGGTAAGAACCCCTCAGAGGGAGCCCTGAGCTGTGGACTATGTCTGTGGTCAGGGTAGGGGGCAGAGCTCTCCAGTGCAGAGCCCTGCTGTAGACTCTGCTTGTTGAAGAATCCTAACACTGGAGCCAAAGGAAGGCCAGTCAACTAGAGCAAGGAGGGGATCATAGCCCAAGGGAAAGAAAAGAGTTCCATTGGTGGGAGGGAAGGACAGGCTCTGGGGTGAGGCAGGTCCAGGGCCTGAGGTGAGTGTGTATTCATTACCAGCACATTAGTTACTTGTGCATATCTGAGACAAAATATCTGACAAAGCTAATGGGAGAAAAACATTTCTTTTGGCTCACAGTTTCAGAGGGCTCCACCCATCATGAGAGAGAAGGTTTGGTAGATAGCTCACTTGCATGGTGGCAGGAAGTAGACAGGGAGACAGAAGATAGCCAGGGCTAGTTCACCCCAGCAGTCCACTCCCAGTACCTACTTCCTCAAGCTGGGCCTCACTTCCTACGTCTCCAGAGCCCCCCTTCAAAGCAGCACTGTGTTGGCATACATTAAAGTGATTATATCTTCAGATCAACAGACTCTTAAAGATTGCGTTTCAAAGTTTACGTATCACAGAGGTGTTTTTATTCTGTGCCTTAAAAAAAAAAAGAGCTCTGTGATTAATTTATTCTGAACCTAACACATCGCAGAGTTTGTTGACAAACTTCAGTGAATGGCACGTCTCTTCTGATATGGTGAAGGAAATGCGTAGGGGAACGTGGATTAGCATTTAATCACCTTCATTGCTGAAGCTGAGGAAGCCTATGTCTGGTGCTTGATGTCAGGGACTTTTGTGTGTTTTTATGTCTAAAATAAAGTCTTTGGTTTATTGATTAATTGTGAGAGCTTGCTCCAAGTCAACCTGAGGTAGGCGCCAACTGCCTGGTGTCGGAAGGATCTGTTTAGGGAGCACACTGGGGGGCCTGTGGCCCTCCCCTTCCTCCCACACAAGATGCCAGGCTGTGTCATGTCCATTGCAGTCTCTTTTCTTGCAGTCGGGTTTTGAGGGGCTGAGAAATCTGGAATGTTTCCTGAGGACTCTGATCAACAAAAGGCAGGCGACCTCATGCTTTCAGATGTGCTTATTAGCACGCGCTTCTGCGATTCTCCTGCTCAGGCTTCCTGTCCTCAGCCGGCACCGTGCTTGCGGATGCAAATGAAAACACGGAACAAGTACAAATGTGAAACACTCCGAAACCGTCACAGTCGATGCCCTACAAACATCAGAATCACAGCGGCGACAAGGACTTCCTCCGTGTTCTGGTGAAAGCTGTGTGTCAGCGGTGGTGGTGCGATGGCGGCAGATGCCTTGGAGAAGCAGGAGTGCCAGGCGTGTAGGAGAGCTGGCCCGGAAGTGAGGGCTTTGCATCTAAACTGCTGTGTGGCCATGAGCAAACTGCTTACCCTTTCTGTGCTCATTGTCTTCACCTTCTTCATCGGTCTCACACACCCGCTGTGAGGCTGGACTGAAGTTTTGTCACATAAAGTGGCTTGAGTGTTTTCAGCACTCAAAACGTTACTACGAAGAAATCGGTTTTGGGAGATGGTTCGGTGAGCAAAGTGCACCAGGGAAAAAGCTGGGTGCGATGGCACATGGTTATAATCTCAGCGCCAGGGGAGGCAGAGACAGCAGGATCCTTGGGTCTGCTGACCAGCTGGCCTAGTCCAGTCAGCCAGCTCCAGGCCCAGTGAGAGACGAGAGACTCTGCCTTTGAAAACAAGGTGAATGATGCCTGAGGAGGACCAATAACTGAGGTTAGCTTCTGGCATACACACACACACACACACACACACACACACAACACACACACAGAGACACACACACAGAGACACAAATACACACACACACACACACA